>ML823004.1:60633-77094 GCA_009831015.1 Picea engelmannii
AAATCACTACGACAGCCATACTAATTCATGCTAATTTGTTGCATACACCTACATAATTTGCACCTAACTCATTCAGAAATTGCTTGTGAGAATTTCCAAACAATCTACTAGATAAATGCTAAGTTTATATGGTGTTTCCTTGCAATTCTTAGCACTAGAGCTTGCTGTTGTTACAAAAGATTGCTACAGCCATGTAACTGCAGCAAATTCTCTGCATAATTAATATTTAAGGCTAGCCAGACATTGCCAAAATTGCTTGTGACAATTGATTATCATCCTGCCTAGTTAAAGCTACATTTTCTCGTCTTTTTCAAGCAATTTCAAGGCATATTTTTTGCAGCTGTTACAAAATACTTATTGTTGTTGTAAACTGTTATATTGCTGCATTTTATATCAGCTAGCTTATTTTTCTAAGGTTCATTGTCATATGAAGCACTAACATCATTTTTGTACTTGAAAGCTGTCGTATTTTCTTTGTTGTCTTGTTCTAGGCAGGTACACTCCATTTTTACCATTGCTTCATCCCATAAAGACCTTAAGAACCTTTTGACTTGAGTGACCAGTGAGAGGGGGGTTTTCTTGCATCTTTGCCTTAGTTTTATCATCCCTTTAGGTCACTGGGGACGTCTCTCCTAGGGTAATCTTGATATACTCCTAAACAGAAAGGGGTTTCCAATTAAGGTAACAGTGATAGGTCACCCCCTATTACGCCAATCTTACATTCACTTGCCTTGGGCTTTGGGCAAGTACAGATTGTGCGATAACATTTTGGCGCCGCTGCCGGGGAATATCGAGTCAATTTTTCTCAAACGACACTTTTTCGGTAAGCCGTTATCCAAAGCCTTTACTTCACAAAGCTTACCTGGCGACTCCACTGAGGGTGATTCCCTCTTTTCCCTTTGATGAACCCTAGAAGGATTATCTGGCGACTCCACTAATGACAAAGCCAACCATGGCTTCTCAATGGGACCCAGGAAATTTTAAACTCTTAGATATGAGTGTGATTTTGGGTTACCCTCGACAAATGCCCCCAAGGTATGAAAATTGGCTCCCTAGATTCACTGCTAATGATGGGGTTAAGGCCGAAGATCACATGGATAATTTTTGGGCTTTCTTTCAACTCCACCCTATCAGTGATGATGTTGAAGATTTGGCAATGAAGTTTTTCACTGCCACCCTTCATGGCAATGCTAGGAAATGGTATGATGATCTCCCTAATGCTAGCATCACATCTATGGACCAATTAGAAAAAACCTTTCTCGATAAATGGGGTATTAAATTAGAAGATATCAACATGCTAATAAAAAGGCTTGAGTACATGAAACAAACTAAGAACGAGACTGTCAAGGAATTCCATACTAGGTTCGAGAATTTGCTACAACAAATTCCTAGAAGCCATTGTCCTGAAGACAGGTACCTCGCTTACCTCTACACCAATGCACTCTTAGTGCATTTAGGGTTTCTCCTCAGTAAAAAGGGGCCAAGAACAATCCAAGAAGCTTATCACATGGCTATACAAATCGAGGCAAATATCTCCTTATTCAAGGGAGAACGCCTCTTTACCCCAGATACTCTTAGTCTGGAGAGATTAGTTTCCCTTGAGACCTTTGTTAGTAAATCCCAAGAAAGAAAGGAACAAGACATCGATCAACAAGAGGTTGAGGAGAAGGATCTTGATTGAGTTTACCAATCCCATGGAGAAGAACAAGAATTTACTCATGCTTCTAGCAAAGATAATGAGGACCTGGTTGAAGAGCGAGAGCCTGAGGATATTAAACATGGTGATGAAGTATTAATGTGTGCTCCTCCCTCTGATGAAGCCATCCCAAATCCATTTCCTCTTGCACAAGAAGAAGAGGGTGAGGTTAGTCACTTTCCTTTTTAGGTT
Source organism: Picea engelmannii (assembly GCA_009831015.1). Taxonomy (NCBI): domain Eukaryota; kingdom Viridiplantae; phylum Streptophyta; class Pinopsida; order Pinales; family Pinaceae; genus Picea; species Picea engelmannii. The sequence goes on from ML823004.1 coordinate 62,522, forward strand.
TTTAATTATACCTTATTCTATGATTCAGAAGGTGAAGAAGAAAGGGAACCCTTGGACGAGCTAGACACTCCATATTGTGAAGCTGAAGATGTAAGGGCAAGTCATGACGACGAGGCACTAATGCTTGCTCCTCCATTCAATGAAGTTATCCAAATCCTCGAAGCTCCTGCACAGGAAGGAGTGAATACGGTGAGTTGTTTCCCTTCCCAAGATTTTGATGATGCCTTATTTTGTGATTTGGAAAGCAAATAAGTGCTAGAGGAGCCTTTGGATGCTTTAATCCCTTCATGTTATGATGAAGGAAATGACATGGTTTATAATATTGAGGAGTTCATACATGTTGGGAAACGTAAATGGGATGTAAATGGTTATGATGGGGATCCTATTTACGACATTGATGATCATTTCCAAATGTTGCCTTTACAGCCATCATATCAGGTCACTACTAATTCTGACATTTGGCAATAAGGAAATGATATAATTACAACAGCTCCAAGGGTGACCTAGTTCTATGCTCTCCTGATGATTTTCGGTCATACCTTGAGGATTTTGATGAGTATTCCTTTGAGTACTTGGATTTATTCTATAAAGAAGATTATCAACCACCGTTGTGCTCACATCTTGATAAAGGCGAGGACATTGCTTGCTCAAAGTGGGGTACTTGTGACAAGGTTTTCCAATTCGCTTCGACTACTTTACCTCGCTATGTCACTAAGGGTGTAGTTGGGAAACATGTCCCTTGTCTTGAGTTTTCTCCGAGGAAAAGCCTTCTTTTAGAATTCAAGGATAGGTTGAATACCTTAAGAAGAAGTTTATTATCTCAGTCTTTCAGCTTTCCCTTAGAAAATTACCAATCATCCTCTAGGTTCTTACTAGTCCTTTCCCAAACCTCAAGTTGTGATGACGTCCAAGGTAGCCAACCTTCAAACTCTTTGAGTCAGTCTTTTGAGCCTTTGATTTTTCACGGTCCCTTTTTGAGATGGATTGAGCACTTTCCTAAAAGTGTGACTTGGCATAATTTTGTCCCTCCCTCCCGCCTCCATGAGCTAGACTTTACAATTTCCGATGATGTGATACATGTTCTAACTCATGTTATTTTTGTGCTTGACTTGTCATTGTTTTGGTTTATGATGAAGCACAGAGGCAGGTATTATGAGATATTGCTAGGATGGTTTCACTGGTTATTTGACTACACCTAGCATTCAACCAACAGGTAAGTAGAATAGGTAGGCATTTTGCATCCATTGTATATACCATTGCATTTCATATTAGTATAGTTATAGTTTCATTTTCATAATGTGTTCTTCCATTATGTATATATGCATGCTCATGATTATATGCTAGATTAGAGATGCTCTTTTATTATTGTTATCCTCTATCCTAGGGATAACTAAGGAGACCATGTCTCGAGGCCCACGGATCCTAGACATGGAGTGTCGAGAGCCGGATGACTTGAGCATGGCCCCTGAGGGCCCATCTTTTCTTCAGTGCAGCCAATCTATCAGCAGCAACAACATCCATCCCACCAACCTGTTTCTGAGGTAGCAATAAGTCTTGCTCCATGAGGTAATGAGTCCGGGTATCATGGTATGTGTCACTCTGATTTTTGAAGCACTTGAATATGTTGCACTGAACTCTCCTTCATTCCATAATGTTTGCTTGGAAATTATGCTCGTTACCTTGTTCATACCTGGGAGGGTGACAGAGTGCCCAAGTAAGTTGGTTCCCCTTTAGGATGAGTTGCCACTGGGTGGGTCTATGAAAGGTCATCGTCCATTCCCTCCATACTTATCACTTTTCATCATTATTCCTCTCATCTCCCCCCACCTTGGTTCGAGCATTGGATTTGCCACGCTAGGAAGGGTTGTACCTTGCCTTGTGGGAAGAAGGGGCTAAAGGCCCAAAGGGTAAAAGTAGCTGGCAAGAGTTAAAAGCCTAAATAAAACCTTTAAGATGTTTCGCCCAGGGATTCCCGAGAAAGCAATAAAAAGATTCTCATTAAGAAAAGGGAACCCATAAGATAAACCAAAACTCAAGGTACTAGTTGGTGGATGGGAGGTCTCATGATGAGTCGACCTATTAGGTCCATGGGCATGTAGCGGTATGACACTACCATCTATCTGGTCACCTAGCCAGGGTAGTGGCTCTTGGTGGCATAGCCAAGAGAAAGGGGGTCTCATCACGAGCCAGCCTTCTCATTTCCGTGAAATGCTTGTGGGTAACACTGTCACCTCTGGTCACCATGCCAAGACAGTGTCCCCGAGCTTTTCCCTTGAAAAGAAAATCAAAAAAGCAATAAGACTAAGAATAAAAGGCATTGAAAGGCTAGGAAACAAAGGCATCCATGATAAGATGCAACTCGCCTTCTACAAAGGCACCCACAAGCAAGACCTACATTTCCCTGTTATCACTCCACCCTCTACCCAAACATTTCCCCTATACCACTTCACACACACTTACATGACCTAGATTGGTTCACACCTGGGAAACACCCCAAACTTAAGGAGAATTAACCCAATAGGACATCTTGAGACCTTCTCCAAACCTGACTTGTTAAACCGCATAATGTCTTTGAGAATTTGTCTGGGTAAAGGGGGGGTTTGATGCACATGTTTGGGTAACTTGATTATTAGATGTGATTGACATTGTTATGATCCCTGTGACTTATGAGCCCCTGGAGGGCATACTTGTTGTTGCTGCAGAAACTTGTCCGGTGAACAGGTACATATGGGGAGATGACTAGCTTGGACTTCCATAGCGCTAAAAGCCCATAGATGGATGTTGTGACCCCAGCCAAGGGCAAAGAGATGTCAGAGAGTTGCACCAGGAAGAAAGAAGGATGTTTCACCAGAGACACTTTGGCAGACCTAGACCCAGGGGGATCTTGCTCTTCCACATGGACGTTGGCCTTGGAAGGCCCATGACGTCACCTTTGTGACCCTAGACATCACCCAATGCCAGGATTGGCATTATGGAGGCAGTTGTGTGCTAATTGGCACGTGTGGCATCATCCAGGGGCTTGGGAGGCCTAACGTTTTGCAGATGAGGCCCAATGTTCCACCCAGGAGATTCAGCGTCACCCTAGGAGGGCATGGCATCACCTCTAAAAAAGATTTTAGGGTTTATTGATTTGAATTTATGTAAAAACTGGATTTTTCATGTAATTTGGCCATGTCGGCCTTTTGATGACCTAAATTTAATTAAAGGTCATAAGTATTGTATAAATAGAGAGAGAAAACTCTCATTTTTTCATCATTCATTCATCACACAAGTGTGAGATCTGAAATTCGGCCCTCTTTAAGGGTTATTGGCTGAAATTAAGTGGTGCACAACTTTTGGGGAGGCAAATCTTGGTGTATTTTGGCAAATTTTCATTGTGGAGGATCTTCAACTAGGGTTTGGCTTGATTATTTTTGGTGAAGAAAGTAGAAAATCTGCATTTTTTTATTGTGAATGAATGCTTATGGTGAATTTACTTGTTTCATGTCAAAGATTATGAAATTGCTTGCTTGAAACCCTAGGAGAAAGACATATGTTATTATATTTTTCTCTAAAATCTTCCACTTACTAAGATTTCTTGAAAAGCACCTATCTATAAGTAGATACTAGAGCCCTACCATTGTGGCACTCTAGGAACCCTACTTCATTGCCTATTGCATACTTTATTTCAAATTGTCTAAGGAAAAGAGAAATCGCTCGGGCCTAATTTTAATTACTTTCTAACAAATTATCTCCAAGACTTGGATGTTTGAGGCCTTGGGCTACGAACACCTCTCTCATCCTCTCCATCTCCTTTGACTAAGTATTATCATTACTATTCTCCTCTAAGAGTTGTTGCTGCTATCATTGACTCCATTACCCTAGAAGGCACTAGTCTACCCACTACAAGTGTTGATTGATCAAACAATTTTCAGAACATCTTCTTTTAAACACCTACTAACTTCTACTAACCCTAGGCTATCCTATTTTAGTGATCAACTTGTTGCTGTTGCAAAAGATTGCTACAGCCATCTTACAGCTGCAATCTCACCTTAGAAGTGACATCTTATGATAGCTAGATCTTGCTAAACTTGCTTGTGACTATTAAGTATCAATTGGCATAGTTAAATCTATCATTTATAGTCTTTCATCAAGCATTTGAAGCATAACTATTGCGGCTGTTACAAATTTATCATTGTTGTTATAAACTATTATCATTTATTCTATTAAGCACTATTACTCATAAGCCAAGAAGAGATAGCATAGAAAAATCAACCATAATACTCGAGAGTGAAAGTTCAACTAAAATGGCATTATGATCTCACAATTCATCAACAACATGAATGAGAGGAGGGGCTAGCCTTATATAGATCTCTTTGTAACGGCTAGTTCTCCCTCTCTCATTGAAATATTGTTTCTTTCACCTATCATCCACAAGAGGTTGGAGACTATGTCACTTGAACAAAATAATGTTTTTATCATGACAACAATTTTTAATTACCCACAAAGGGTTGCATGGCTCCAAAAAAAAAACATTCCGTGGCTAGGAAAAGACCAATTTGCTTTGAAGGGAGAGCCCACGACTATATTTCCACTTCCACTTTCCATTTTGTTTGACTCAACATCCACTTCGATCCACGACTCACTTCTTCCTAGCTCAACGTTTATGAGACTTGGCCCCACGGTTTTCCGAATTGGATCTCTACGGCTAGTAAAACCCATGATCTGTTTTGGTCACCCAACGGTTGTCTTGATTTGGACATCAATTTAATTAAATGGGCATCGAACTGCTCCCATTAATTCATTTTCCGATTTGCATCAACAGTTGGAACGAGTGCGATTTAATTGGTGAGGTGTGCCAACGGTTTTTTATGTTCCACGATTCTATATCATCGTGCTCACACCTTTGACCAATCAGTTTAATTAAAGAAAATGGTTGGTTGGGGATGGTTCCACGGATATGTGAGAATATGGCCCCACAGCCGACAGCTTTGTGGTTCACATGCTCGAGTGATGTGGCGGCTTCTTCATATGTATGGTGGCTCCTTTTTAATGCCCAAGGACTTGGAGAAATAACTATGGCTGCCAACGTTAGCTCGTTTGGCTTTAATCGGCTAGTTAGGGGCAGCTCCTTCATGATAAAAAGGGGGGCAGCTTACTATAATATGGTGGCTTCTCTTTAATGCATGAGAGGAGGGCCCCTTTTACATATTCGATGGGTCTCCAAACCTTTATTTACCCAAAGCCCCCTTTTAATGAATTTCACCTTTTTAATTTCTTACCAAGGCTCACGTGAATAAGGGGGTGTCTCCTTTTCTTTAAAGTGATTTTCTTTTCTAATCACTTACATAACCTTTAATATCCCCCTTTATCTTAATTTTGCCAAATCCACATAAAAACCCCCGGATTGAAAAATTTTGCGACATGGGTTTTGTCCGAGACATGATTTGCTTCACCTTTGCCACTGAATTTATCCTTGCATGTCGTGCAGTGGCCTTCCTATGCCACATTTACCCATAAACATACTCGCCTGACCCTTCGGCAATTGATTTTCTGCTTATAACCCGGCCTTTTTCAAAAAAATTGATGTGACATGTCGAGTACACATCATGACAATCAAATTGAGCCCTTATTGTATTTTCGGCCCCGGGACCCTATGCATCGGGGCTAGTGCACTACCTCGAAAAATGTGAGATGATGAAATTTTGTGAGACTGCCATGTTGAGCACTAAAAATGATAAATGCACCATGGCCAAGAGATCCATACATACTCTATAAAACAACGACCGTGTGTGTAATGACATAGGTGCGCACGACCATGGGTGGACAAGCCCTACATTGTGCGATCACCCCTATAATAGAAAGATGGCTCTTATGAAACCATGTGTCTCAATAGGTCCACCTTCAAGTCCTCCAATCCTATCCAGGACGAAAGGAAACGAGGGAGGAGACTAGAAAAATTAATCATGGCCAACTACAAAGTCTAAGAGTCCCTAATACATAATCCTCCACACGGCCTACAAGGCCTTGACTTGCATCCTTGGGCTTACAGTGGTGTAGCCAGATGAAAAAATGTAGGGTACCTCTTGGAGAGGTAATAGGATCCATTCTTCACTAAAACTGTTGGGTAGGTGTTATATTCTTTGCATGTGTATCGGGGGGTGCGTCAGATTTGATGACTGCGTCTAATGATTCCTCCCTAGTAGTGTTCTTTGTGGACATGTGCGCTTTCCGACGAGGGACCATGAGTGGCCCCCCTTGGTTACGCGGAGTGTTCGGCTCCAGCCGGTAGCCCGTAGCCGACAGGGTTCGAGGCAGCACCCCGGAAAAAAAAAAAATTGGATGGTTTTTGCTATTTTTAATGGTTTTCTAAATTAATCTCAGATTAAGGGAATAGGGTTTTGGTAGGTGCAAAATACCTAAAATTTTGTATATATCGTATTGCAAATGGTGAAATTAATACAATAAAGAGTTGAGAGGTGCGGCACCTAGGAAGGTTGGTTTTCTCTCGGTTAAGGGTTTCTAGCGTAAATCTTTGTGTACTATGTGTGTGAGCCATTGATTAATTTATGTTTTGCTTAAGAATTTGTATGCATTGCTTTACTTCACAGGTTTAAAACTTACATGTGGTATCAAAGCACGTTTTTGGCTTCAGGGGGACGCCTTTGTTGTTGAGGGTTTGGCTCAGTCTTGATAGATCAAGTTTATCTTGGGTCTGTGATAAACCTAGGTTCAGTGGGAGCTTTGCAGTGGTGATTCGTGTGTTGAAAAAGAATGGCGAGCAGTTCTAGAATCGAGATTGAGAAGTTCAACGGTCAAAACTTTGAGCTATGGAAGTTCAAAATGGAGGACCTTCTTGTAGACAAAGAACAATGGATCGTTGTGGATCCTCGTACACAACCCACTGGTACACAGCGTACTGGTACACAAACTACTAGTACACAATCTACCGTTACACAAACTACTAGTACTCAATCTATTGGTATGTCGAAAGAAGATTGGGAGAAGCTGGATAGAAGAGCAAGGAGTACGATTAGACTCTGTCTAGCAAATTCGGTGTTACTAAATGTATCAAGAGAATCTACAACCAAGGAACTATGGAAAAAGTTGGGGAATTTGTATCAGTTGAAGTCCCTACTAAACAAGTTGTTTCTTCGAAAGAAGTTGTATCATCTTAAGATGGAAGATGGAGATTCTGTGACAAAGCATCTAAATGTCTTCAATACTCCCGTAAGTCAACTTGGATCTGTTAATATTACGCTTGCAGAAGAAGGTAAGTGTATTACTTTGTTATGTTCTTTGCTAGACTCCTGGGATAATTTGGTTGTAACAATTGGTAGTACCACTCAATCTACATTGAAGTATGAGCCTTGAGGATGTAGTTTCATCCTTGTTATCAAAAGAGATGAGGTGGAAAAGCATGGATAGTCATAGTACAGATGTTTTATCTGTAAGAGGTCATCCCTAAGATAGGAATAAAATTAAGTCTTCGAGGGGGAGATCTAAATCTAAAGGTAGATCTAAATCCCCGAGAAAATCTTTGAGGAAATGTTGGAAATGTGGTAAAGTTGGGCATTATAAGAAAGATTGCAGGTCTAAGAATGTTGATAAAGCAAAGGGGTCTAATCATGTCTCTTCCTTAGAGGCGAAAACCTCCACAAAAGAAGGAGGTGATGTTTACCTGGCATCAACAAGTACACATGCAAAGTGTGGTGTATGGTTGATCGACTGAGGTGCATCATTTCATATGACTCCTCACAGGGAGTGGTTCAGTGAATATGAAAAGTACGACGGTGGTGATGTCTTCCTAGGAGATGACTCGACAGCCAAAATCGTGGGACGTGGAAGGGTTAAGTTGTTGTTGAAAGATAGAATGATTAGAACTCTCCCTGGAGTTCTGCACATTCCAGATCTAGCCAAGAGTCTAATATCTGTAAGTAAATTGGATGATGCAGGTGTGGATACTTTAATGGGAAAGGGCACTTGCAAGATGGTACAAGGAGCAATGGTGTTGATGAGGGGAGTTCGGTGTGGAACTTTGTATAAGTTATTGAGAAGAACTTAAATTAATGGGTGTAACAGTTCTATTGTCCCTGAGTAGAGAAAGAATATATGATCCATACTGGCCCTGGAAAGAAGAACATGTTGTGGCATCAAAGACTGGGACATATTGAGAAAAGGGCCTTCGAACACTACATGGTAAAGGTATGGTTGAAGGTATGTCTAATTGCACCCTGGATTTTGATTTCTGTGAACATTGCATATATGGTAAACAGAATCGAGTAAGACTCAGGGTGACGTCGAAGACTTGAGTTAAATTGAAGGGGTTGAGCAGACAGAAAAGGGAGGACCAAGAATCGGGGCTACATCTCCGAGCTGAAGAAAGTGAGGAAACCTACGTGTTGTGGCAGTTGAGTGGAATTCAAAGGAGTTGGGTCCAGGGGGTCTCCGCCACCTTGGATCACTCCAACACTTCTAGTCGGGCTTGGATTCTGCAATGGAAGTCGACAGACGCGGGCAAATGGGATTCCCTCCAGGTGAAAGCAGTCGCAGTTGGTCCTGGGTTCTATGGGAAATTGAGATTAAGACTGGCTTGTCACATTGGGAGGTGATCATTGTTTGGCATTGCAGCACAATGACGGGACGAAATTTGAAAGGTAATCAGGGGAAAGTCAAGAGGATGAGAGGGGAGGTGGATCCACCTGCATCAGCAGACCCTGTGGATCGAACCGAAGCGATCTGGGGAGGCAGGAATCCGGTTTCATAGCCTCTGCTTGGAGTCTAAGAAGCGGGAAGCGGCTACCATTGAAGAGGCGGTGCGCAGGGAGCTCAAGGAAACCTTGGAGGAAGAAATCCCAGTAAAAGTTAAGAATTGGGTTCCTGATAGCAGTCCACTCACGTACTCGGGATACCAAGTATTTCAGGCTGGCTGAAACTTACTGGATAATGAAGGCGATGGTGGCTCTGGCATTGACGCAACAGCAAGCGTAGAATAGGGCCACCCTACATGCTATTCATGTCTTCGAGGGAAAATTTGATCTCTTCTGCAAAGCTCAATTCGGGTTCCAGTGCAGAGTTCATCAAATGGAGACTAGGGCGTGCCAGAGAGACAGCCAGAAGGAACCTCCAGCTTTGAGGGGACTAAAGAGAAACCGATTATTGTGGAGGACGACTAGCCAATTCCAGGAATGGCGTAGAAGGAAGCTAAGGACATGGAGCCTCTCAGCCATGCAGCAGGTTGACGGGTTTGAGCTCTGTTTTTTTGAATTTCTTTGATTTTGCCAATCAAAAAGTCATGGGGGAGCCTATAATTAAATCCCCAGTTTGAAGTATGTAATGTTAAGTCTAAAGAAAGTCCAGACACTCCCGGTTATAGTAGTGAAAAAGTTATGCTATCAAGGGCAGAAACTGATAATCTAAAAACTGGATCAGGGATCTGGTTTTCAGTATGGCAGACCCCCCGGTAAAAGGCTTGTATTTTTGTGACTGTACATAATAGAAATCCTTAGTACTTTATTTGCTAAAAAAAAAAACCTTGCGAGATTCAAATAATCTAGTTTCCTTGTAAGTTTTCTATTTCATTCATTCCATTAACCAAGTACAAGGCACCAGTCATCTAATAAACATAGTTGATTATTCAAGCATTTAAAGGCAAAATACAACAAATAATCATTGATTTTTCGAACTTAATTGCAAGTTTGTAAATGGAATACTTGAAAACAATAGCAAAACATTGATTTTAAGTGGTTTTCTTGCATTTTAGGCCAATTTGGTTCATTGATCTGTAACCTTTATTGAGGAAACAACGGGAAATTATAGCAAATTTAAGAATTTTTTATTTATTTTAGCATATTTTTATTCCAAAAACAACCTCGTAGAGAAACCGAAGGAATGCTTCCCTACATTTGTGAGTGGCATCACTAGTAAACCTGTCAACATGGACTGGTGCACCTAAACCAGGGGGATTCAAACCGGGCACCTGCTAGTACGGAACTACCCAAATGCCAGCAACATTGGTGATAATTGGTTCAGCTAACCCCTTGGGCTTTGATTTGTTTTAGCATATATAATCATAAATTCAAAGTTTAAGCTTGTTGATTTGACAAATAAGTTGCAGATTTCTGAGTGTTTCCTTTTGATGCAGAACACCAAGCTTTAATTGCAGATTTGAGGTGTTACATACCCCCGAAATTTCATAATTGAAGCCTTGAATCACTTAGGGATACCCCCCTGAGGTTAGCAAAGCACTAAGCCAAGGCAAGAGGGATTGTGCAAGGTGACATTGGCACTTTTCCTTAAGTTATCCCAGACACCTTTAGGTCGTTTCAACAAAGGGATTTCCAGGTGATAACCAATCCAATCTTCACACTGATGGTTAAGGCAAATTCAAAACTGAGCTCTGGACTAGGATGTCTATGCTGCTAAGATTTAGGAATATTTATCTTCTGTATTTTATTTTCATATATTATAAGGATGTTATGTAGTCTATGTAATTTTTCCCAAATGGGCATGTGAGGAAAAATACCACACTATTTTATAGGCTTCATCCTGAGTCAACCGTTCTACTGCATGTAAGATGTTTAATCCAATGAATTCCAAAACTAACAAGAAAAGGTTAGTAGTGCCTTAACAAAGTTCTAAAGATCTGAGATCCAAGTAGTTACAAGGAAAAAAATCTTATGTACATAGCACCTGGCACACAGACTCGTAAACCAAAGCATTCAGTCTTCTTTGGCACTTTCTCATTCTTGGTACGTTGCTTATTTAAATTTATTTCCTTCAAATAAAGCTCTTCATATCAGATAGCTGAGACTTTAACATGGAAGGGCATCCCTCTTTTATTTCCTTCTTTTAATTGGACTCTTGCCAGAGTATATCAACAATCTACATTGAGTCTTCAATTTGTGATTACTGAAGCTGAGAGAAACAGAATAATTTTTTGCGCAACAATAAAAATGGAGGTTCAAAAAATCTAGCTAGATGCATCAAACTGGAAAACAAGAGTAAGTCTTAAGATGGAAGTGATACATACTTTGGGAATCTTGGTTTTTGGTTTTGTCAACACAAGCTTTTAACCCATCGCGTATCTCCAGGAAACTTGCCCTGACTAACAACGAGCTACCTTTGCTCTCTTCAWATTCTTTAGTCAATCCTGCCGGCAAACCTTCCCCAATGCTGTGATTCAAATCTTCCTCGCTGTTGAAGAACATAGATCACAACTGTCAAGTAATGCTGTAAGATATCCAAAATTAACAGCATCAAGTATAAAACAAAAAGAAACCACCACGTCACAGATATTGTCTCATTTTGATAATGCAAAGAGAAGGGGGGAGAATGTTCCCAATAGGCCAGATATTTTCAGGGTAGGGAAACTCAGACTTTTCCTGACCAAATATCTGAGATTTTTGGATTCCACATAAAGTTTTCAGCTTAATATCTGGTTATCAGTATTTATCCTGTAAGGAAACACTTTGTACTGCAAAAATATAGGAAAGGTACAAAACATGCCAATCAATGAAATACTTTAAACTTTTAAAGCATTGCTTTGATTGGACAGGCTCTGAAATCATTGGTTTGATGCTTGATACATTTCAAACAATATTTGGGACAGGATAACTAAAAAACAAATTTGTGAGTTAGGCTAACCATTGAATTCTCTGCTCCAATGTATGCCATAGAACTCATAAAATCGTCACTCAATTTAAATTATTGGACTTTATATCCTCATACTGCTGATAACTTTGTGTTGCTGATATTTAAATTGACATAAGAACAATCTTTCAGTCAAACATTATATAAGCAAAAGAATCGAGATTTTGAAAATAGAAAAGTGGCCATGATTTCACCATGATGATAGTTCCCCAAACCTAGAGGCACAAGAATCGCTCCAAATGTTGCAGTCTATACTAATATTCTTGGCCCAAATAAAATCGCACGTGGCACTAGAAATGTTTTGTCATAACAAATACACAGCTGCAAAGCATTTCCAGGCACTTTGAAAATTGTGAGAGTTGTGTGGTTCTCCTTGTGACTTTCAACAATCCCAGGAGATCCCTAGTGATCTGACAACTTATGATCACCAACAGTTCCAGGATTGGGCTGGAGTGTTAGATTATGTAGCTCGGGTAGGTTCTTCCACACTAGGGGTGTCTAGTAGTGTGGAAGAGGCCCAACCTATGTGTAGACAGGTAAATAACAAAAAGCCTTCAAGACCTTGAAAGAAAAGATCAGTACAGCCCCAGTTCTAGCATTGCCAGATTTACAACAACCATTTGAGATTGATCATTGAAACCGATGCAAGGGATTATGCCATGTTAATACAAAGGAGGAAACCAGTTTGTTACCATTCTGAGACCTTCACTGGTGTCGTAAGAAACTATCCTACTTATGACAAAGAATTGTATGCTTTGGTTCAGAGTGTGAAGAAGTGGAAACATTATTTGATGAGAAAATAGACAATCATCCATACGGATCATCAGCCTTTGCAATATCTCCAATCACAAACCAAGCTATAGCAGTCACGTCATTTTCAGTGGAGTGGATGTGATTCTTGCAACAATTCCATTTGGTCATCATGTATAAGAAAGGTATACAAAACAAAGTTGTCAATATGTTATCTAGACCTTCTGTTAATGCATCCATTGTTTTACAACATAGTTCATTAGCTCATGGAAGTTACATTGATGATTGAACAATATGCTAGAGATGAATATTTTAAGGATATTTATGAAACACTAATCCATGGTACTAAAGTGGAAGAGTTAAATTATTATGTACATGACAAATTGTTATATCATCTTGGTAAATTGTGTATTCCACGAGATGAAAGAGTGCATGTAATCAAAGAAGCACATACTTCTCTCATTTATGGTCATTTTAGTATAGGAAAAACAGTAGATCAGTTACAACGCTATTGTTATTGGCCTCGGGTGTATGAAACTGTGTCCAAATATGTAAAAGGATGTGTGATGTGTGCCACTAGCAAACCAAGTAACAGAAAATTGGGTGTGCATATGCCACTTCATGTACCTTCTCGTCCATGGGAAAGTGTGTCTATGGATTTTGTAGGGGGTTTGCCTATGTCTAGGAAAGGTCGTGATTATCTATATGTTGTTGTGGACAGATTTAGCAAAATGTGTGTTTTGGTGCCTTGTAAGAAACGGGTGACAGGAGAAGGGACTGCACATTTGTTCTTCCAGCATGTATGGGTTCATTTTGGTTTGCCCACATCCATTGTATCTGATCGAGACTCTCACTTCCTTGGGGAATTTTAGCCAACTTTGTGGGAGTTAATGTACACTAAGCTTCATAAGAGCACCACTTTTCATCCACAGGCCGATGGAAAAACGAAAGTGGTCAATGGGACAACAATACACTTACTCTGAGGATATTGTAATAAGCATCCTAAAATTTGGGATGAACAGTTGTATTATGTACAACATGCCTATAACCGTGCCATACATTCTTCTACATACAGATCTCCTTTTGAGACATGTTTTGGATATTTGCCTAAGTCTCCTCTGGACTTCACTCTTGGGAAAGATTCAGTAGCGGATGGACGTAATGATGCAGACAAAGCCAAGAAGTTCATCCAAAAGATCCAATTGGTTCATCAAGCCATAAAGGAACAATTGGAAAAGAGCCAAGCCAAGTATAAGACTAGGCATGACAAGCATTGGGTTGATCATCACTTCCAAGTTGGTGATCAAGTTTGGCTACACATTAGCAAAGAACGCCTTAAAGGTGAAGGTAAAAAGCTCAAGCCAATCAGGTATGGTCCATTTAAAATCTTGGAAAATATTGGTGACAATGCTTTTCGATTGAAGTTACCTCCATATATGTAGAGATGTATTTTGTGGTTAATGTTGAAAAATTGAAACTATATGAGCCTCCTATGATCATGGATCAAGGTGAGAATGTTCAAGTTCCTACTATAGAAGATTTTGCTCTTGAATATCTTGATGAGTTGCATGAAGATATTAATCTTGACAGAAAGATGAGGACTTTGCAAAGAGGTGACGTGGAGTATCTTTGTGTGGATCTAAAAGGAATGCATCCAAGTAAAGCACAATGGATGGACACCAAAAAAGTGAGGGAGTTGTACCCTCACTTATTTTCTAAATATAGTTGGCCATTTGGTGGTCCAAAAGCTTCTTAGTAGGGAGGAGTGATCTAGAAGGATTCCCCCCAACTGATCCATTACCCAAATCTCGCGTAGAGCAAAAACCTAAGCCGGAGAAGAAGATGATGGGCAGGTAGGTTGCAATGCAAATTGATGGCCACCTGTGGGCATGCCAGAGTTGCACGCCATCCAAGGGATCGTTCCAATGGTGCGGCACCATGGTTGGAAACTTCCTACCCATTCATTTTGGATACTCGAGCAAAGATACCACCATCAAATCGGATCTAGGGTTTCTGTGTATGATTGATTTATTGCTCCAAGTTCACCTGTAACAATTGATGCTACGCATGGGACGTGGCAGCATTCTACAGCACAAAATCTATTTGCATAACCTGTTAGATTATGTAGCTCGGGTAGGTTCTTCCACACTAGGGGTGTCTAGTAGTGTGGAAGAGGCCCAACTTATGTCTAG
>ML823004.1:87168-150519 GCA_009831015.1 Picea engelmannii
AGTTCTATTATAAATAAAATTGCTCTGTTTTATGTCATTTACAAAATTTGTGTTTTTATTGTGTGGTTGTCTCAAGTAACATGGAAACAATGGTTGTAGCTTAGACCTGTGTATGATTAAATTTTTAGTAGTTTTCTTCATGGTATCAGAGCCTTAATTCTGACAGCCCCAAAAGAAGTGTCGAAGCCTTGTGTTACAGAAACAAGGAAAGAAGAAGAAACAGAGGGAGGTCAAACCCTCTGAGCTGAAGAAGGAAGAAAAGGACCATGAAGGGTTGATCGATTCAGAGAGAGAGGAAATAAGTCAGAGTTGAGGAAGCTAAAACTACATAACAAGATGACTACAAACCTCAGATATAAGGACAGACTTGATGGTGCCTCTACGTACAATGGAAGTACAGAATGAAGAATGCTCTTCAACAGAGCAAAGTATGGGGGATTGTTGAAAATAAAGCCACAGTTCCCACGGATGCTAAAGACAAAGACTTACATAAAACTCTAGAAGTTAAAGCTCAAAGGATCCTTCTAGATGGGGTAAAGGATCATCTCGTACCAAACATTGGTGAGAAGCAAACATCTCATGAAATGTGGACACATCTAAAGGGGTTGTTTGAAGCCAAGCATGAGAGCATAATCATGGCTCTCAAAGAGAGACTTCAGCGCACAAGGATGTCTAAAGGGGAAGGCGTTACAGTCTACCTCACCAAAGTGAAGCAGCTTCTAGATGAAGTCCTTGCAGTAGGAGTAAAATTGTCACGAGTTGAGATGGTTCGTTCAGCCTTAAGAGGCTTCCCAAAGGAGTGGGATTCCCTCATTGCAGGGGTGGTAGCCAGAGAGAATCTACCAGACTGGGAAAGATTGTGGAACGATTGTTGCCAAGAAGAAATCAGAAGAGGCAGAAATATGAATGAAAAGGAAGAGGAGGAGAACCTTGCCCTCACCTCCAAGAGGGGGGGAAGAGGCAAAAGAGGAACAAATTTTATAGGAGGATCCACTAACGAAAGGCCCAAGAAAGACCTCTCACATGTCCAATGCTATGTGTGTGGAGAATTTGGGCATTCTGCAGTCAGTGCTCTCAAGCCAAGAAGGGCTATGGTACAAAAGGGAAAAAGAAGGAGGTAGCGGCCTCAGTAGAAATCAAGGACAAAGATGAGGAAGAAGAGCAGCAGTTGGATTCCATAGCTCGTGAATTCTCTAAGATGTTTTCAGATGAATACACTCGATTGTTGGATGCAGAGGGCGGGATCAGGACAGGATGGTACATAGACAGCGAGGCCACAAATCATATGACAGGTGAGAAACTTGCACTTCAAGAGTTCACAGCCCAAGACTCAAGCTTTGTGAAGTGTGGTGTGCACCCTAGCATAGTGGAAATCCAAGGAAAGGGATCGGTAGCATTACAGATAGAATCAAGCAGAGTTCTTAGAATACCAAGGGTACTTTACATACCAAGCATGAGAGTTAGTGTGCTCTCAATCTCAGCCCTAAAGCATCAAGGATACGGTGTGAGCTTCTTTGGCTCTAGTGTGCACATCCGATCTGTTAGAAATCAAACACCAGGGCTACCTCTGATGATAGGCATAAGTGAGGACGACCTATACAAGCTATGGGGGCAACCTATCTATAATTTCAGAGAGGAAAGCAGTGAGTCTTCTATATCATTCTTAAGGCAACAGGAAGCTATCCTCAGCAGACCCATGTGGTGGGAATGAACTCAACTAGAGGAATGGGGATACTCAGATGATCCTGATACAAGTGACAGCAGAAATGATCAAGCAGAACAGATCGAGTACCCAGACTTTGAGAGGATGGGTCTATCAGATTCAGAGGGAGAGACTCAAAGTGATATGGATCATGGAGGAGGCAGCTCCTGTGGCAATACCTCCCTCGCTAAGAGGGAGTGTTAGATTATGTAGCTCGGGTAGGTTCTTCCACACTAGGGGTGTCTTGTAGTGTGGAAGAGGCCCAACTTATGTCTAGACAGCACTTTAGTTGGTGGGGACCACTCAAGTCAACTTGAGATTAAAACACAACCATTGGATGTGACTTAAGTTGCCTCAATGAGTGATTAAGTCCCCACCATTAGATCAAGATCTTGATCAAAGGATCCAAGGGACAAGATTGCATGAGAGCAAGGATAGGTTTACAAATAACCTAGCAAGCCCCATTCTCTCATTACCTCAAGAAAGTGAAGCTAGTCGATTGAGTAAGAAGACTCTTCCAAGGGAGGCTGAGAGCTAGGTTGAGGAGAACCTGTTAAGGAGGCCCAGCTAAGGCCTGCAGTAAATCAAGAGGGCCGAGTAGGGCTGAAGATTAGACCAAGTTGGGTCTTACTAAACAAGTCGAGGAGGCTATGCAGAGATAACAAGGTCAAGTAGGGCCATCAGCAAGCAAAGCTAACAAACATAAGCAAAGAGGAGGTCGTACGAGTGGTATGGATACCGTACGGGCTATACTATCAACCAGAAAAGAGAGGAAGTCATACCTAGGTCTGGAAATAGTATAGACAGTGTGTGTATAAGCATTTTTAAGTAAAGAAAAACAGAAATCGGGCTATATTGCCGTCATATTTTTGTTGTACGATCGCCTTCAGTATAATCCGCAAGTGTACGGACCCATACAGGTGGTACGGTCCCTGCAAATCTGTAATGGGAGAAATATATGTATGCACGGTTCTATTATAAATAAAATTGCTCTGTTTTATGTCATTTACAGAATTTGTGTTTTTATTGTGTGGTTGTCTCAAGTAACATGGAAACAATGGTTGTAGCTTAGACCTGTGTATGATTAATTAGTAGTTTTCTTCATGATATCAGAGCCTTAATTCTGACAACCCCAAAAGAAGTGTTGAAGCCTTGTGTTGAAGAAACAAGGAAAGAAGAAGATCCAGAGGGAGGTCGTACCCTCTCAGCTGAAGAAGGAAGAAAAGGACTGTGCAGGGTCGATCTATTCAGAGGGAGAGGAAACAAGTCAGAGTT
This sequence comes from Picea engelmannii, assembly GCA_009831015.1. Taxonomy (NCBI): domain Eukaryota; kingdom Viridiplantae; phylum Streptophyta; class Pinopsida; order Pinales; family Pinaceae; genus Picea; species Picea engelmannii. The sequence goes on from ML823004.1 coordinate 90,146, forward strand.
GAGCAAGCTAAAACTACATAACAAGATGACTACAAACCTCAGATATGAGGACAGACTTGATGGTGCCTCTAACTACGTACAATGGAAGTACAGAATGAAGAATGCTCTTCAAGAAAGCAATGTATGGGGGATTGTTGAAAATAAAGCCACAATTTCCACGGATGCTAGAGACAAAGACTTACATCAAACTCTAGAAGTTAGAGCTCAAAGGATCCTTCTAGATGGAGTAAAGGATCATCTCGTACCAAACATTGGTGAGAAGCAAGCAGCTCAAGAAATGTGGACACATCTAAAGGGGTTGTTTGAAGCCAAGCATGAGAGCAGAATCATGGCTCTCAAAGAGAGACTTTAGCACACAAGGATGTCTAAAGGGGAAGGCATTACAGTCTACCTCACCAAAGTGAAGCAGCTTCTAGATGAACTCCTTGCAGTAGGGGTAAAAGTGTCACCAGCTGAGATGGTTCATTCAGCCTTAAGAGGCTTCCCAAAATAGTGGGATTCCTTCATTCTAGGGGTGGTAGCCAGAGAGAATCTACCAAACTGGGAAAGATTGTGGAACGACTGTTGCCAAGACGAAAACAAAAGAGGCAAAAATATGAATGAAAAGGAAAAGGAGGAGAACCTCACCCTCACGTCTAAGAGGGGGGGAAGAGGCAGAAGAGGAACAAATTTTAGAGGAGGATCCACTAACGAAAGGCCCAAGAAAGACCTCTCACATGTCCAATGCTATGTGTGTCGAGAATTTGGACATTTTGCCAGTCAGCGCTCTCAAGCCAAGAAGGGCTATGGTACCAAAAGGGAAAAAGGAGGATGTAGCGGCCTTAGTAGAAATCGAGGACAAAGATGAGGAAGAAGAGCAGCAGTTGGCTGCCACAGCTCGTGAGTTCTCTAAGATGTTCCGAGATGAATATACTCTCTTGTTGGATGCAGAGGACAGGATCAGAACAGGTTGGTATATAGACAGCGGTGCCACAAGTCATATGACCGGTGAGAGACTTGCACTTCAGGAGTTCATAGCCCAAGACTCAGACTTTGTGAAGTGTGGTGTGCACCCTAGCATAGTGGAAATCCAAGGAAAGGGGGCAGTAGCATTACAGATAGAATCAGGCAGAGTTCTTAGAATACCAAGGGTACTTTACATACCAAGCATGAGTTAGTGTGCTCTCAATCTCAGCCCTAGAGCATCAAGGCTATGGTGTGAGCTTCTTTAGTTGTGGTGTGCACATCCGATCTATTAGAAATCAAACACCAAGGCCACTTGTGATGATAGGCATAAGTGAGGACGGCCTATACAAGCTATGGGAGCAACCGATCTATAATTTCAGAGAGGAAAGCAGTGAGTCTGCTATATCATGCTTAAGGGAGTAGGAAGTTATCCTCAACAGACGCACGTGGTGGGAATGGACTCAACCTAAGGAATGGGGATACTCAGATGATCCTAGTACAGGTGACAGCAAAAATGATCAAGCAGAATAGATACAGTACCCGGACTTCGAGAGGATGGATCTATCAAATTCAAAGGGAGAGACTCAAAGTGATGTGGATCATGGAGGAGGCAGCTCCTGTGGCAATACCTCCCTTACTAAGAGGGAGTGTTAGATTATGTAGCTCGGGTAGGTTCGTCCACACTATGGGTGTCTAGTAGTGTGGAAGAGGCCCAACTTATGTCTAGACAATACTTTAGTTGGTGGGGACCACTCAAGTCAACTTGAGATTAAATCACAACCATTGGATGTGACTTAAGTTGCCTCAATGAGTGATTAAGTCCCCACCATTAGATCAAGAACTTGATCAAAGGATCCAGGGGGCAAGATTGCATGAGAACAAGGCTAGGGTTACAAATAACCTAGCAAGCCCCATTCTCTCATTACCTCAAGAAAGTGAAGCTAGTCGACTGAGTAAGAAGACAAGGAAGGCCGAGAGCTAGGTTGAGGAGAACCTGTTAAAGAGGCCGAGCTAGGGCCTGCAGCAAATCAAGAGGCCCGAGTAGGGCTGAAGATTAGACCAAGTTGGGTCTTACTAAACAAGTCGAGGAGGCTATGCAGAGATAACAAAGCTGAGTAGAGCCATCAGCAAGCATAGCTAACAAACAGAAGCAAAGAGGAGGTCGTACGAGCAGTACAGATACCGTACAGGCTGTACTATCAACCAGAAAAGAGAGGAAGTCATACCCAGGTCTGGAAATAGTATAGACAGTGTGTGTATCAGTATTTTCGAGTAAAGAGAAACAGAAATCGGGCTATATTGCAGTCATAGTTTTGCTGTACAGTCACCCTGAGTGTAATCCGCGAGTGTACGGACCTGTACAGGTGGTTCTGTCCCTGCAAATCTGTACTGGACGAAATATATGTATGCACAGTTCTATTATAAATAAAATTGCTCTGTTTTATGTCATTTACAGAATTTCTGTTTTTATTGTGTGGCTGTCTCAAGTAACATGGAAACAATGGCTGTAGCTTAGACCTGTGTATGATTAAATCTGTAGTAGTTTTCTTCATAACCAACTCACTTGTATACGACATCGGAGGTTATCCATGCCATATCAGCCATCCAGAGTCGTCAAGGAGAAGGCACAATCTGCCCATCCACAACATATATATATATACTTAGGAACCATCTCTTCGCTGGCTGGGGATCATTGTTTCAGCAAGTACTCGGGCTGATTGTTGTTTTCGGGAAAAGGAGAGCGCCCCTTCTGTAAGAAGCGCCAGATTCGGGGATTGCAGTTGCACATTTGCTCCATAAAGACATAGAATCAAAACCTATGGAGGGATTTTGCATAGGAATTGCATAAAGGAAGAAGCCATCAATCTCTCCTCTCAGCTGGTTGTAGATCTGTCTCAAATCGAGATTCAGGTCGTGCAGAAGAATTCGAGTAGGAAGCCCATTTGGTGAGGGAATAGACCAAAAAACCTGAGTTCATTGATTGCGAGAAGAAGTCGTTGATATCTTCCTAGAGAACATCAGAGATAATTTTTGCAGATTGAAGACCATTGTTTGATGTAAACAGCGGTAATCCTGTACTTGCATCCTTCTGAATGGATTGATTCTTCGATTGAAGCAGACCCGGAGACGTAGCCCATATGGGTGGGTGAACTCCATTATCAATTTGCTGAGTATTCCCTTTCTATTTCAGTTACGGTTTTTAAATTTCAGTTTTTAAATGCTGGTTTTTAAATTAATTAAGCCAATTTTCCTATGCACAATAGAGAGAGCACGACACTAGTTTGTCTTGGGAAGCATGTTGTAGTTATGTAGACAGAGAGGATCGATGCATGTTGTAGACCATTTCCAATTTTATCTTTTTGTTGTTATTAGAACTCCAGATTTAAGCTTTGCTTTAATTAGAAGGTTGCTTTTCTTATTTTTAGCTTTTCCAGATTTAGGAAAAGGACCCAGCCCTGGGAAGTTTTCCAAAGTTAACTAAGGAATTCATGGATTGGAGGCTTTTCAAGAATTAGAACAGGGCACTCTATTCCAAGGAATTTGCACACACAAGAAAGGTGCACTTTTCTGGGCTAAATTTAGGATTTAGGGTTTTGCTTTTAAATTTAGGCACTCGATTTTTGCAAAACTTTTGCCTTCTTCATCTATAAAAGAAGCCAGAGTGTGTGAGTGTTATTCAATTCAGTTTTTAGCTTGAGCGACTGATTAAAGAGTTGTTGTAATCTTTTCTTCTTATGAGTTAATAAAGAGTGAATCTATAAAAGAAGGCAGAGTGGGTGAGAGTTATTCATTCAGTTTTTGCCTTGAGCTAGTGATTAGCGAGCTGTTGTAATCTTTTCTTCTTTTGAGTTGATAAAGAGTGATGTGCTTGGTCACTGCAATTTTGTAGCTTGTTGATCATATTTTCAGAGTTCTGTGTTTCAGATTTAGCATTCCTATACCTGCAGTTTTGATAGGTCAAACAATTTTAGTCACCTGGGTTTTGATTAGAAGTGCATGTTTGTTTACCATGGTCTGAAAATTTAACAATATCACCAAGATAACCAAGTTTCCACCATTACCGTCTGCACACGGCACTCCACAGACTTAAACCACAAGGCACACATAACCATCATAGGTCAAGCTTCATCCTTCTCTGGTGCCATGTAAAAATAGCCCAGGATATAGATCACACAAATACATAAGAACACAGATTGAAATGATAATTGATTATATCTCAATTATATCTCCATCACGGTGACCCTCATTCATATAATCCAAATACCAAACACCAGTATCAACCCAATAGTTGACTCACGGTATAGCGCTCAAATAACATTTGTTATTGACCCACAGTATCGGGCTCAAATACCACTTGTGATCGACCCACGGTATAGGATCCAAAACCACTTAATCTCGCCTCAACGTAGTAGCCCACAGATAACATTATTATATTCTAACATTTCCTGTCTTAAAGGAAATTAACAAAAAATACCCTCGGCATTCACAAAGAGAAATGAAATTATATTAATGTCCACTAATGACCAAAGAAAGGTCAATGTGGCTCCAGAATACCGTCGCCACAAATACCAAAATAAGAAGCAGTGCCTACTGTGGCCCCCAAAAATGTAATAAATCCAGGATATCGACAATGAAGGAAGAAAAAAAAGAGAAAAAAATCTAAGGGTTTAACCAATCAGAAAAACCCTATACAATGTATAAGAGATTACTTAGAATGAATAGAAACACGATGAAGATAGGGGATTAGTCTTAATCTGAGTAACTGGAAGAGTATGCAATGTTGTCAATAAGAGTAAATTCCCTGATGCAGAGCCTAGTAGTGTGGGAAGGAGAGTTCCCTGGGCTGAGAGGCTAGCTGAGGGATTTGTAAGGAACCCCTCGCAACAGCTTCCCTACCATCCGAGGCCGGCATACTCGTGGAAGAGGAGAACCTAGTGAGACATTCTTGCCTCCAGAGCTTTGACTGAACGTGCAGGGCAACTGTTGAAGCTCAACGATGAACTCTAGAAATGGAGAGATGAGTCAATATTTTATCTTTGGGGCATCGACAAAATAGTGAATCCCATAAACCTCGTTGCTAGACAACACAGACAATCGTTAAGTCTGGGCCCCTTTTGCCATTTGCATTGACACATATTTGTGTTCAGAGGATCAACTAGAGAAACTTTTAAAGAATGATATCATTTTCACATAAATTTATAAACAATGGCGAATATTTTCTGATAGGGAAATAAAAAACATTAGCTGCTAAAATCTGCCCAGGTTTCGAAACCGGAACGACCGGTAGGCAAATGTAAACTTCAAAACCAGCCGGAACTTTAACAGTAAAGAGTTTCTTATGAGTTTGTAACAGCCGACCTGATAGTTATGTAAGTATTTATGTCCTCTTCGGTGAGCTCAGAAAGCGAAGCAGCTTTAGTAAACAGCGGCTTCTTTCTCCCAGCCACCAGAGTTTCACCTTTTCCTCCTCCTTTTTTCAACAACACGTCGCCATTATCATGCAGCTTGAGGTCATCGAGCTCCTCTTCCAGCGATTTATCCAGGCTCTTGTCTTCTAAACTCGCAGAATCAGAGAGGCTTCTGGTGAAAGATCCCACTAACTTGTTGGGAATCGAACTTGCGATCGGTCTGGGAAAGTAATATGCGGAATCGCTTTTGACAATGGAGAGACCGGCAGTGCTGTGGTGAAGAGACTGTAGGGCAGATTTTTCACTGCAAAGGTGGTATTTTGATCTCGGAAGGACTCGAGTTCGAATCGCAGCCCTACCGGCATTCAGCAGAAACCGCCTCATCCTGTAATCTCGTAGAAATTAGGTTTATTGTATTGATTTATGCCGGTAATGCTTTGGCATAGATTCATTGGAAATCCCTGTGAGAATTGCATCCAGGTATATTGACATAATCAAATACATGTTCACTGAAATTTTTGCTCTATCAGTGTAAGGGAGAAGAAGGACGTCGTAAAAAATAAACGGGTTTAAGAAGGGTTTCACTTTGGCTACGAGAACGGTCACAGTTAATAACGTTTACCATGGGTTTTCCATTCCCAGGGTAGGTGTTAAGCATAATAGTTTGGGGTTAAGCATATTAGGTTGGTTTTGGGGTAACCAGATATCAGGTTTTTTCATGGTAATATGTAAATCAGATTAGTGTTAACGGGAATTAAATTAAATTTATTAAAGTAATATTTTAGATGTGGTCATATACATATGTAAGTCATGTAGTATGAGTGGGTTTAATGGTTAAGAACATGTGTTTTCATCTTGGAGATTTTTGGAGATTATATAGGTTCAAATCCAAAAGGGGTAGGGTATGTATACCTCCATAGACTTTTGCACTCAAATTGTTGTGTGGAGAAAAAAAATATTATTGTTATTATTATTGTGTGTATATAATATGTAAACCTTGTCCCATAAACAAGGGGGTTTCATACACCAATTTGGTGTCTAGCTTGATGGTGACTTTAAAAATATATTATTATTATTATTATTATCTGTGTGTGTGCAATATGTAATGTGTGTGTAATTGTTTTTTTTTAATAAATTTTTTTGATGTAATGTTATTTACCCTAACACTAACGTGACAACATCTCTCACATATTGGGTTGTAGAACACCTTACTACTCTTGATGCAACTAGCACGTGGATCCGTTTATATCAACCACTTCTAATTACTCATGCTAACTTGACAACATTTTCCTCATAGTGGATTGTAGAGCACCTCACTACTCTTGATAAAAACTAACACTAACTAGCACGTGGATCCAATTATATCAAGTACTTCTAATTATTGACGCTAACGTAACAACATCTCTCCCATATTAAATTATAGAGCATATTGCTACTCTCGATACAATTGACTAAGACAATGTTGTTGCTCACCTCTAATCTTTTGGTTAAGGATTTATATCAGGTAGATGACTGACCATTTTATAAAGTCATTATGTCTTAGTTAACTCAATGTTGCGACTTTTTTCCAAGAAAAAATTACTCAAGATTATATTTAAAATATAATTTCATTTACAATGCTAGCTCTGTCGAGCTGATTACCAGGAAAAGAGAAAAGCACTCTCGCCAAGGGAACAATCGGAGCGAAAAGAGGGAGAAGTCCCACTGCAACCATCAGACTCGCTGTCACCGATCGGCAAGTGAATTATGACCAGCCATATGGGAAATCAGTAAGAAATATACCGCCACGGAAGGAGCAGACACCATAATCAGACAGACAATGCAGATTCGGAGCGCTCGCCCTCCTCATTCGAAAAGATTTGTGAAGGAGATGGGACTTTCGAATCCGTTCTCACTATGGAAAACCGATAGTCTCCCTACCTTCCCACTGAGGGCTCTTTTAGAAAGAGCATCCGCCTCCTTATTGTGAGATCTGGAGAAATGTCGGAATTTGATGTCCATGAAGCGCTTTGAGAGAATCTGTGTTTTTTCCTTCCAGCCTTCTATATGGACCGAGTGGAGCTTACACTTATGGTTGATCCAGTCTATAATGACTCGCGAGTCTCCAAGGACAAGAAGGTGATCAATCGACCAAAGAGAGGCTAGGGCGAGGGATGTCCATAATCCCAAAAGCTCTGCTTTAGTATTCGTGCCCTCTCCACAGTTTAAGAACCAATTTGTGATTCTCTTTGGATGTGATTTGAAAAATCCACCTGCCCCGCAACAAAGGCCAGTGGACGCAGCAGCTCTGTCGAAGCAAGCCAGTGTGTTAACCGCAGTCAATGAGATCTCGCAAACCTTGGGAGGGAAAGACTTGATCGAGGAAGGTTGCCAATGGAAAGAGGCCCAAACTCTCTGAATGACCGCCTGCACTAAAGGAGGACGGTCTTCAAAGACCGCTTTGTTCCTCTCTGTCCATATCTGCCAGCAAATGTGGACAACCAAGCTCGGAGGAGCGGACTTTTGAGAGACCCAATCAGAAAAACAGGCCGTGAAGGTGGGACCTCTCCAGACCACAGATAGAGAGAAGGACTCAATCATAAGGTTCCAAACCTCCTTTGTAAAATCACAATGAACCAAGAGATGATGCACATCCTCAGAAGCATGGTTGCAAAGTGGGCAAATGTCAGGGCCCTCCCAACCTCTACGTCTGAGCGCCTCCCAGGAAAGAATTTTCTCTCTACCCGTGAGCCAGGTAAATAGCTTCAGTTTAAGCGGGACCTGCCACTTCCAAATTTTGTGAATCCACGAGCGGTCAACCTCGGGCCTCAACTGATGGAGGTAGGCGTTATATAAGTTTTTAACAGTGATGGAGCCCGTGGCATCTCCCCCGGCCCACAGCAAGAAATCAGGTTTTTCTGTAAGAGAGATCCCGGCACCTTTGAGGGCCGAAGTGTAACGGCTCCACTCTATAGCAAGCGATCCTTCAAGGGACAGGGATCCACTGTCCAACCAATCGTTCAGGAGGGAGAGGGCACCAGTCGGTATCTTAACTTGAGCCAGGAAAGAGCAATTTAGGGCCTCAAGCCGTGCGCACAGCGAAGGAGAGAGGATCGATAGGTCTCCCAGTCCAAGAATCATATCACGGCCTATGCGAATGTCGTTCCCAGTGACGCTAACTCAATGTTGCGACTTGCCACTCATCCAACATGTAACTTTTAATGTGATGTATTCGCTAGTGGGTACTTGAGTTGTCCTTCTATATGTTTGATTTATGTTAAAAGTTGGTCTCTTCACGGTTGGTGGTAGGTTAATTAAAATAATGTTAGAACTTACTTTTGATTAATGTGTTTTTAAGGATTTTTATTTTATTTTAGTAAAAAATATTGATTGATTTTATATTAGTTTAAAAACTATTTTTTTTAAAACAGGTAAATTTATTAGCATGTATCATACCACTTTAAGGTAGTGCAAGTACTTGAATCATTTGGTGCCTCGGCAAATTAATTGCTACAGAACATGCTCCACAAGGTACACAACCATACCAAGTGATAATAACAAACCCTGAGCAATACCTTAATAACCCCTTGTATTGCCAAGAAGGGAGCACACTTCCACTTGTGCCAAATGGCTCTTGGTATTTGGGTGGTTCCCTTAAATCTCCAAGCCTACACGAGTTATAGTCAACCATCTAAAAGCAATTTAACATCGTACTCAAAGAGAATATTATCTCAAGAACTTGTATCTTAAAGCAATTTTTTAATGTTTTAATTAAAATAATCAAAATTCATATTCTAATATTTAAAATAATAACAATAAAATAAAGAAGAAGAAAAATCTACAAATATAAAAAGTACATATTTTGTTATAAAAGATAATTGGTATGACGTCAAGAGGGGCATATATGGGGCTAATTGTATATGTAACAGTGGTTAGCCTAATTAAAGGGTCACATGCGCAATGTATGAATAGGTATATATAGAGATTATGTAGTCATCATTGAAGGAAAATGTGATTTAGATGTATGAATGTATTAGGGTATTTGGAAGGGAGTTTCTCCTATTTTTTAAGGAGTTTTTGTGTAACTAATCTCTTTTATCTATCTTGGAGTTGTGCTCTACGCTCACATTTGGTGTGCATGGTGTGTACTTTGGTTTATTGTGATATTTTAAGTATTCGGTACATTACATTTGGTTTTAGAGCATGCAATTCTTGGGTTTGGCTCCTTCAAACGAGTCACCTTAGCATTTTCACTGTAAATTTTTTTCTGAGAAGTTGGAAATAGTAAATTTTTTTGGAGCATGAGGAGACATAGCAAGGTACTAGTGGTAAATATTTCAGATTTTGATTCGCTATAGTTTTCAAGTTACATGTTGTGGAAGTTAGGGTCTTTGACTTTCACTTGGCACATCAAAATTTGGTCAACTCTGTGGCATTGTAGAAAAGACATATCATAATACTATAGGCCGAAATTTCATTAGAAAGTCTAAAATTTTAGAGATACATCAAGAAAATGGCCGGTCAGTAGGATAATGTCCAAATCAAGGTTTTAAAATGTATGTTAACTTAAGTTTATCATGACTTTTGATTGTAATGTCCAATTGAAGTGATTCAAAAGCCATTGGAAAGAGAAAACATGGAAGAATATAATGTGAAAAGGATAATAATTATTTGATATTATTGTTAATATATTGAGGTTGTAAGTTGAGGATTTAGGTTAGACCTCAATTAAGAATTAATGGCAATACCTATGTTTAGAGGAGATGAATATGAAATTGATCATATCGAATGGTTTCATGTTGCAAAGAAAGAAGCCTAATATCATATGTGGACAGAGAGATATTTGGAAGGCAAATCTTGGGATTGGTGGTATAGTCTAGATAAGGACACCAGAGGCTTTAAGTGGGAAGAGTTTGAAAAAGTATTCACTGATAGGTGGATAAATTATACAAAAATGAAGGAGATGCATAAAATTCAAGTTGAATTAAATGAATAAAAGGAAAAAGTTTTGAAAATGCAAAAGGATAATGAAGAGAAAAGCAAATATCTTACAAAGAAAGGAGATGAGTTTGCCAAAATGCAATCCCTTAATGAATCACTCATTAAGGAGGTTAAGAACTTAAAGCAAGAAAAGAGTAGCAAATGAAAGTTGGAAAACGATGAGTCAAGGGAATAATTGAAAAAGAAAGATGAAGAAATCGAAAGGTTGCATAAGAATAGTCAAGAACTTCTTAATGATGTTAAGAATGTGAAAATGTGTTTACAAGCTCAGTAGAATCAAAGATCATTAGTGAAGAAATTAGTAAAACCATTGAAGAAGCCGTAGATGTTGATGATATCAAAGATGAAATGCAAGCAAGAATCAAAGAAGGAAGAAACAAGTTGATGGAAAAAATCAACATTCAACTTTAGAAGGAGAAGGAAGACAAGATTCAAGAAGGTCGCCATAAAATAATTGAACAAGTTGAACTCCAACTTGAGAATGTTAAAGTTAAACATGATGGAATTATATCAAAAGTATGTAGTATTAAAGACGAAGCACAATGGATAGAGGATTTCATTGTCCCTGAACAGAAGATGGATGACATGGGTGTGCAAAATGAAGGAAAACCATCACATGTGAAACCATATCAACACCCTCATTAGCAAGAAAGTTTTGAAGAATGACAAGAAGATTGACATTGACATTACCAAGGAAGAATATCGAATAATCAACATAATTCATGGAACAAAGCATCAGAAAACCATTATTTGATAAGATATTATCATAGACCAACAACTATAACAAATTGGAGAAGTTGTTAGCACTAAGTAAATTGCCTAGGCTGAGGAAGCAACTCACAAAGGTAACTACAGAACGACTTTAGAACCGAAACTAGCCCTTTCAGTTCAAAGAGGGATCTTTCTTGTCACTTGGTCTCTAAAGATAGGTTTTATTTTGAGGATCAGAGGCTAGATCTTGGATTAGATGAAGGGGTTTTTAAGGTTTGTTGGCAAGAAGGAAAGGAACATGTTGGGCAATCGAGTCAACTTCTGAAAGCAAATGAAATCGATGACTGGTAGGTAGAACTCTCAAGGAAGCAAAGGCTAGGTAGGTAATGATCTTTTAGTTTTTTAATTTTTTGTTATAGAATGGAAGAAAGAGGAAAACAGATAACAACATTCAGAGCACCATTAAAGATGAATTTTGATGAGTTAAGAAGGAAATGACAATGTTCAAATTGTTGATATTATGGTGGTTGCGGGAGGTATTTACTTCCACGTGTAAACCTAACGAGAATAGAATATTCCGGGAAGCAAGAAGAAACCCTAATTAATTGGTTAATAACCCTAGAAGACAAGTCAACTCAAGAGAATGACTTGTATTAGGTTATTAGCCTCCAAGAGAAGAAACTGGTTAAAAGAAATGTTATATACTAAAGAATTAGTACCCAAAATGAGAAGTCGGCCCAGGCAGTCTTCCAAAAATAGTATAAATACAGGAGGCCAGTCTTCATTCTGGCCAGTATTCTCAGAACTACAAAAGCAACACTTGTGCGCACTGCAGTTGGGCAGTTTGTGCGCAAGTTTGGAGGAGAGTTGTTGTTGCAGCTTTGCAACTAGTAGATTTCGGTTTTGGCTTGGACTATCTCTTGGTTATGGTTTGGACTCTCTGATCAACTCTTGTTAGTCTTGTTTGGTGTGTTATCCTTGGAGAAAGGGTGTGCCACCTTTGTTTGGCTATTTAGCCTAGGGTTTGCTTCCAGAATGATTCTTTGTCAAGGTTAAGGTGCTCGGGGATGGCTTCGGCCTATGTTTGGGTGACAATATTGCTATATTGTTTATGGTTAAATGAGCACATCCATTACTTTCTAACAAGTTATGGGCCCACACTATCTTCAGATAATCTAACCGCTGGAAGATAGATTGGGAGGATTTGCTCAGTTGCAATTGCAACCAGTTTTTGTTGCAGTAGCGAAACCCTTACCTTCTCGTTGAGGCACCTTAAGTGAAGGGATTGACCTAATTTCTGGATAGACTAGTGCACACTAGCCTGGCACATCTCCTAGTACTCTCAGCAAGCTAAGACGTCAGTTTGAATTTTTGGTCAAATCTAGGGTTGACCAAGTCAAAGCAGCCATGACTTATTCTATGAAGTCAAAAAACAAGTTAAAAGGGGCTTCTAACTTCATAGCATGGAAGACAATGATTGATCTCATCCTTGCCAAGAATAAAGTGTTGGATATCGCGAAAGGAAAGATTGTGGAACCAGAGTTTGAAGAAGGAAAAGAGAAGGAACCGCAGAACATTGCAGTTATGGAGAAGTTCAAAGACAATGACATCAATTCCATGAGTATCATAGTGGATTCTATAAAATACCACTTGATACCATACATCTCCCATCTTGATTTGTCTAAGAAGATGTACGATGCCCTAACAAACCTCTTCTTAGTCAGAAACATTGGACAAATAATGAGTCTAAAGAATGAGCTCTGTGACATGAAGATGGATGATGATGATAGCATAACATCATACTTTGTGAGAATCTCTCAGTTAAGAGATCAACTACAAGCTATTGGAGAAATCATTTTAGAGAAGGAACTAGAAAATATAGTACTCAACAGTCTTCCTAAGACATGGGATGCATTTGTCACGAGCATGAACACAAGGAAGGAGTATCCTTTATTTGAAGAACTTTGGACTTGTTGTGCACAAGAAGAATCAAGGATTAGTGCAAAAGAGAAACCTCAAAAGAAATACGATGATCAAGCCTTCACAATAAGATTCAAGAATTTTAGGAACAAAAGGAAGTTTGGCTCAAGGAAGAAGCCAAATCAAGAGAAAGATATGTCAGAAATACAATGCTTCAACTGTCGAAAATATGGTCACTACAAGAATCTCTCATGAGTTAAAGAAAAGGAAGGAAACACAGGAAGCATTAGTTGCCGGAGAAAGGGAACCCTCAAAGAAAGTCAAGCAGGACAAAACAAACTTCTTCTTCTAAGACAAGGTAACAATACTCTTCACAGTTCTTGTACATACCATGTTTTATGTACATATCTTGCATATCTATTTCTTAGAAGATAATATGTTCAAAGAGAAACTATACCTATGGAAGAACAACAAGATAAGGACTACTATCATAATGACTACAAGTCAGGCAATACACATGAAAGGATGAAGTACAACTGCAAGATAAGCCGAAATCAGAATCAATCTTGAAGAAACCTAGAAGAAGCAAAGACAGAAAGAAGTCAACAATCAAGAGGAAATTGGAGAAATACTTATGACACTTTGTAGAAGGCAATAAGGATGCAGATAGAAGCATGGAATCTGTTAGATGGAGGGAGTCGATTATATATTTCCAAAAGAAGAGCATACATTCATACATGAAGCAAGGATTAGGAGGGATTTAATCCTATGATCCATTAAAGATGATGAAGTATATATCCATGGTAACAACCATGAAAAGCAGTATGTGTTCATTTTGACTTTAGAAGAAGCCTTCTTCGAAAAGAAGCCTCAAAGTATCCACGGTTGTCCATCCACATCCATGATCCTATGATAAAAGAAAGAAGTTGGAATCTTCAGGGAATGGAATCTATAGAAAAATCCATGGACCTAAGAGCTAAAGAAAAACATGATGGAAGAACATGGAGATTCCAAGAGAGAAGGAAAAGCCAGAACAACCAGTCATTGTATCGAGAATACCAAGACTACCAGCCTGATCTAAACTCACTAAAAGCAATCAAGCAGAGGAACTGATGAATAACAGTATATGGAAGACTTATGAATATAAGCATTGCGAGATCTAGAACTAGAGGTTCTCCCAGATGGAGGGAGAAGACTATGATGATTGTTTGTTCCAGTAAACCAGACATACCTCTACATGAGCCATTATATTGTCTGTAATATCCATGGGTTGGAATTTACATCAAATGAATGAAAAGACCGTTCTCAAGAATAATTGAACAAAGAGCATATGTAGATCAACCTCAAGGATTTGAGGTATACCAGAAAGAAACCCTTGTATGCAGATGGAAGAAGATTTTGTATGGATTCAAACAACTTGGTGCAAAGCCTCTCATGCACAGTAGAAGCGTGGTGAAAGCCTTCTATGATAAAAATTAGAATGGTTACTCAGAAGTCCAGGGTGATGGATTGCAAATCCATGAAAAACTGTCACAATGACAGAAGAAGTGCCACATGGATATGTTCCAGTCCGAGCCTTACCACGATGTTATGAGCTAGCAAGAAACAAAAGAGCTGAATTCAACTATGATATACTGTAATGATCAGAGTTATATGAAGCCTTCAGAGAAAACCAGTGTTCCAGAAAGACCAAAGTACATTGAGATCAAGCATTACATTCTCCTTGATGAAGTCCAGGAAAGAGAAGTGGTTCTCCAATATATATCTCCACAGATGAGCAGATAAGCAGATATTTTGGTAAAGCCTTTGTCCAAGATGAAGGAGTTTGTGTACTCAAGAAATAGCTAGAGCTCGTGGAGATGACTTCCTTATTGAAAAGGGGAGAGATGACTCCCAGGTTGGGAGGGATCCCTGATGTGTTATTGATTTATGGACAGTCATTTTCAGTTCGAAAAATGGTCCAGGATGAGTAGTTCCTTTCCAGTTCGGAAAGTGGTTTGAGATTTCTGACAGATAGGCATCTTCCAGTTCGAAAAATGGTCCAAATCGAGCGATCATTTTCGTAATGAAAATGGTTTGATGGATTGTTGATGTACCATAGACAATGATTCCTCTTGTGGCGAGTGTGGGGGAATGGTCTAGGACAGTCTCTCTTCTTGACGATCACTCTCAGTAGTGGTCAAGAGGATCGGTCTGCCTTGTCGGACAATCATTCTTTCGAAGCTCACAGTTGTGAGCATTTTCGAAGAATGGTCCGTTTTGGAGGTTGGTGCAGGACAATCATTTCCTTAGGAAATGGTCCGGACAATCATTCGCTAGGGCAGATTCATTCTCTCTAGGTTGCACTTTGTTTAGTGTCGGAGGAATGGCCCAGATAGGTGAATGGTCCAGGTTCAACACTCAAGGACAGGCATTCCGTAGGGCAGACTCATTCTCTCCAACTTGCACTTTGTTTAGTGCCGGAGGAATGGCCCAGATAGGTGAATGGTCCAGGCTCAGAAATCGAGACAGTTATTCTTCCTTGCTTGTGAAGAATAGTCCAGATATCTCATCGTTGATGTTTTACCTTCTAAGGGCAGATGCTCTTCCAAATCTCACATATGTGAGTGGAAGAATGGCCCAGATGATTCAGCTTATATCATAACAATGTTTTTTTGTGCATGTTGACATCAGATGATATGATTTTTATGGAGACTGTATGTCTCCGAACAATAGATGTATACTACTGTGGTGGATGTGTTCCATTGATTGTGACTATATGTCACTGATCTATTATCTGTGTGCTACTTGGTGTGGCAGTGTACCAGTGGATTGTAGTTGTGTACTACTATGGATAGACACAGTTGTGTTCTATTGAATGACATTGTTCTGATTGCCTTAAAAACTGTCAGTGGTGTTGGAAATAATTATCAGCTAGATGGATGATCAATGGACAGAGATTCCCCAGACAGAAAATGGTCCAAGACATTCATTCTTCTAGGACATATGTCCAGATTAGAAGAATGGTTCATGTGTCACTCTGTGGATGAGTGACTTATCCAGCATCATGTCTGATTACTCAGATGGAGTATGGCCTCGAGAGATGATGCAGATCATGACACTGATAGTGATAGTGATGATGGTGCTCATGATCTAATCATGAGATAGTCTATACGACTATGTTGATGCTACTGGGTGAATGGTATGTTTGTGCTCAAGACCATTACCTTCAATACCTCCCTATCTAGGAGGGAGTGTTGATATTATGGTAGTTGCGGGAGGTATTTACCTCCACGTGTAAACTTGACAAGAATAGAATATTTCGGGAAGCAAGAAGAAACCCTAATTAATTGGTTAATAACCCTAGAAGACACGTCGGCTCAAGAGAATGACTTGTATTAGGTTATTAACCTCCAATAGAAGAAGTTGGCTAAAGGAAATGTTATATACTAAAGAATTAGTACCCAGAATGAGAAGTCGGCCAAGGCAGTCTGCCAAAAATAGTAAACATACAGGAGGCTAGTCTTCATTTTGGTTAGTATTTTCAGAACTGCAGAAGCAACACTTGTGCACACTGCAGTTGGCCAGTTTGTGCGCAAGTTTGGAGGAGAGCTACTGTTGTAGTTGCTGCAACTAACAGATTTTGATTTTGGCTTGGACTATCTCTTGGTTATGGTTTGGACTCTCTCATCAGCTCTTGTTAGTCTTGCTTGGTGCGCTATCCTTGGAGAAAGGGTGTGCCACCTTTGTTTGGCTATTTAGCCTAGGGTTTTTTTTCGGAATGATTCTATGTCAAGGTTAAGGTGCTCGGGGGTGGCTTCGGCCTATGGTTGGGTGACAATATTGCTATATTGTCTATGGTTAAATGAGCACATCCATTACTTTCTAACACAAAATGCTAGAATCTAAAGCATCATTTAAGATGAATTTCAGACCATTTGATATCCAATTTAAACATATAAGTATCCGCAGATGAAAGATAAAGAAACAAGAATAACATACATGAAAGGAACACAGACTTCAAGTCATCACCATTAGAATCTTTGGTATGAAAAAGCTCTAGACTTCTGCACTAGTCTTCCATTCAAATTCAGAAAACCTATACAATGTTCAATACAAAATATCCTTTGTGCTTCTGCCAACCTCTTGTACATTCAAAATACTCAAATATATAAGCAAATTAAATTCCTAGTCTAAAGAAGTCGAATTTCACTACTATTGTATAATTATGGATTTGATTACATCAAAAGAGAACAACTTGTAAACTAGCTAAAAATAGCAAATTCGCCTTGACCATATTAATGCATACAATATTCTTTGACAAAAAGAGATCTCCAGCATATTTTCGAGTTTGAGGCTGATGTGAGTCATCAGGAACAGATGCAGACAAATCTTGGAGTGATATAAGAATTGACAAGGCTCCCTGTCACCTTTGCATAATGATCTATTGTGACACGTTGTGTAACTGCAACCTACAACAGTTGCATAGTGAGCTTTACACAACGTGGTGGATTACTTAAGTAAACCTCATTTAGGAGGTGCTTGCAACATTTTTGGAGGCTCCAAATCATTGCTATATTGTTTACCAATCATTACCCAATGTCCTTCAACCTCCTATGTACTTACAACACTTGTGTAGTATGAGATCACTACGCAAGTTCTGTACAATGCAGTTTTCTAGTCAAAATTCAAAACTAATTATTTGTGGTTCCTCAAAAAGAAAAATAGTGAAGATATGAAACCTATAACTCAGTGACCTTTGCAAGTAGGTTCCACTTCCCTCTAGCTTCATCATCAACCTTCATCCTCAGCTTGAGAGACCTGATTTTCTTTCTCAATGACAAATTTTGTCTTTTTAAGTTACCCACTTTCCTAAATAATAGTGCATTCCTTCTCAATTTTGACTGGGCATTTGTGAGGGATTCACAAACATTGTTGATGGTTGGTCCACACTCCTTAAAGTTTCTATGAAACCTTAGATATGATACTCTTTTACTCTCCTTGAGTTGAATGGTTAGGTCTTGAGCCTCCCTGAGTTGTTTATTTAGCCACTTGATGATTTTCTCACACTCTCAAGGTGAAGTATAAATCTTCTCAACTAGTGCAGGTTGGCCTTGTGCTTGTGTTTCCTCTGCAAGCTTGTAATCAGAGGTTATCTTTCTGGTTGAGTATCTTGTTAAGGCGGGTGTAGGTTTAATCAAATCCACAGTCTTAGGACTTTTCCTGCCTTCCTTCTCTTTAGAATATTTTGGAACCTCTAAGGTTGATTCCTTCTTTGAACCTATTGCATTTTGTGGAGTTTGAATATCATAAACCCTCTCAACCAATTTTCTTTTCATTTCCCTGTTATCATAAAAAATATGAGCTATGGAATGTTGAGCTTCCTGGAGGTGATCTTGTAGCTCTTTGATTACTTGATCTTTCTCTTATGGCTGCACCTGATCTTCCTCAATTCCTTGAGTTGAATGATCAACGGACTTTGTATGCAGGGCAGCTACAAGAAATCTCTCGACAACTGACCTTGTGATTGGCTACTAACTCTTGGTGATTCCTCCACCTTATCAGCAAAGTGTAGCCTTCTACCTTTCTTTTTAGCTAGTTGGCTTGGTGAAGAATCATCAAAATCCTTTCCTTTCCTCATGCCCTGTTCTGCAGACCCTTTTTCTTTCCCACTTGAAACTCTAGAGGCGAACTTCTCAGCAGATGAGGGGGTGTCTCCTTTGGGATCTAAAGGAATGTTAGTTGAGGTTAAGAAAGAGTCCCAGTCTCTGTTTGAGTTCTTAATTTCTTCCACTACTAGCAACTTAACCAAGGAGAAATGAAACAAACTGGACTTAAGCTAATTAGCCCTAGCTTGAACCTCGTCTGCCATTTTTCCTAAACTTATGTACAGGTAGAAAGGTAAATTTAAAGGGTTCTTCCCTATGAAATGCATCAGAAGCCTTATGTGATAAAGGTATACCCTATCAAATCTCCCCTCACAAGTAAAATATTGTTGGACCACTCTTAACAACCTTTCATAGTGCTCCAGTATGCATTCTCTTGGAATAGTGGTACCAAACCTTTGCTTTTTGTGCTTAGGTTTCAAGAAATTAGTATAGAAAACTGGATCAAGAGGCATACCTTTAAACCACTTCTCCCCCTAGACTGGAATCCCAGTTGCCACAGCCACTGTGTCCTCTGATACCTAGAAGGTAATGTCAGCAACCCTTGTCTGGACACCATTGAAATTGAGGGCAAATTCCTTTGTTACATATGCATTATTTCCTTGAATCTTCTCACAAAACCTCATGCAACTAGCTTGCTCAAATGAAACCCTAAATGCAAGATCAGAATTCACCAAGCCCAAACTCTATGGCTCACACCTCAACACACTGCCTCCTTTGTTGTATTTCTTTTTCCCTTGAGTGGCCATGCTCCAGATGTGGGGAAAACACCAAAACTCATAAGGACAAGGAGGTTCCAAGGCTAAAAACTCAGACAGGGCACTTTACACAATGAATGACAGGGTTAGAGTTTGTGAAGTCTGTGTAGCAGGTAGACAGGGTTTCTGTGTGAAGTTTGTGTATCAGGCAGACAGGGTTTGCATAGCGAGTGGAAAATGTTGAATTCATTGTAGACAAGGGATCTGATCGAAGGCAGAGGGTTCTTTTGCAATGAAAATGGGAGGGAGAGACATGCATATGCCAAGCAAAGAATGATTTGAAGTGTGATTAGACCATTTTAGGGTGATATGACAATTTGTGTAGTGCCAAGGAGTTTGCGCAGCGTGCTTGTGCAACATGCGTACTTTTTCTGCATACCAAGTACAAAACCACTTTGAAAGATATCAAATGTGCCATAATAACCTTTGATGACTCTTTTCTTTCATAATGTGTCATAATATGCCATGACATCTACAAAAAACCATTCCTCCTAGACTTATGGCTTGACTCTTTTTGACGTGCCATTTGATGGTTTATAACAAAAATGACCCACATACCTTGCAACATCTCACGAGACACAATTCTTTGAAAACACACACACACTCAATGACTCAATTAGGAATGCATTGGTCTTCACAAGACCAAGGCATGAATTTGCAAATTGTTCACAAACCTCTAACTCTACCCTCAAAATAATGATACTAACATTTGGCTCCAATGGCGATGCTATCCTCTCTGTGAGGTAACAAAGAATAGTAGACGAGGTGCCTTGTCCGTTGGGCTTTATTTTGACTCAAAAATACTCTAAAAATGAAAAAATAAACTGACCAACAAAACCTTTTTTCAAACTTGACACCACTAGCTAAACTTAATAGAACCTTAGGGCCTTCACTTCGGGCTTCAATTTTTGTTGAATGATGACTTCAACTGCTCTATCTAAAAAAATAAAAATGGTTATTTACAATGAGATGAAAGATCAAAATGTTTTAAGTAAAGTAGTGTTTGAGAAACCTGCCATTCACAGGTCCTCCACCAATGAGATCTCATTGAGCTCTTGTAGCAGATAAACATTTCTTCCATGATACGCAACAATTCTGAATGGTCCCAGCCAGAGGTATTCAAACGTTCCATGCTTCCCCTTATCTTCATTTCTTGCATCTCGTTTCAGCACCAGATCATCTACCTTGAAATCATCAACTTTTGTATGTTTATCAAACATTTTTTTCATTTTATCCTGATGTAGTTGTGTGTTGTTGTACACTTACTTCTTCTCTCAATTGTTGTACATGAATCAATTGATTGATCCTCCTTTGAGCATCATTTGGTTCAGCTTCTTGTTCTTGCAACAATTTCATAACTGGCATCCCTAATGAGGTAGGGAAAACTGCATATGTGCCATATACAATTTGGAAAGGTGATGTAGCAATAGACCACTTGGTAGTGATCCTATATGCCCACAGTGCATAAAAAAGTTTCTTGTGCCAAGCCTTCTTGTTTTCCTGTAGCAATTTTTTTTATAATTCTTTCAGACTCTTGTTGGATGACTCAACTAATCCATTACCCTATGGGTAATAAGTTGTGGAATGACCAAGATTTATGTTGTAATCACTGTTACACATTATTTTGGTCACCCCAGTGATCCATTGACAACATTTGTTCATGTTCTCAAAAAGATCCTTTCTTCATGAGGAAAGTGACTAACTTTCTCTTCTCAAAAACCTTATTAAGGAAGGTCGTCACAGGCTGCACCATACATAGGGTGCGACGATGCCTGGTCGTCGCCTCCTGCTCTAAATTTGGGTTGCGACATATCCACAGGCTGCTCTACATCTAGGGTGCGATGATGTCAAAAGACTAAGAAAAGGTCGAGTTTCACGAAAGTTCTAGAAGGGGATATTCTAGAAGATGAGGTGGTGTCCAAATGGTTTGGATCTTACTCGCTTCTCTGGTTTGGTGGGATCATCCTAATCTCTTCAACCATCTCTCTTTCCCCTATATAAAGAGGGATTTCTCATGGAAAAGGCTGAGGTTAATGAAGGTTAATGAAGTTTAATGAAGGTTGATTCAAGCAAGATTAATATTGAATAGGCTAAGAATTGGATGAGAAATTCTACTTCAGTTCATACTTGAGGGCTTCATTTCAGTTCATCAAGTCATTGTGGATCTTCTTCATTCAAGGTTGGAGCAAGTGTGTGTGTTGGAGAAAAGGGTCATCGAGAGGGGACCTTGCAACATAAAGGCTTTGGTTGTAATCTCCACTTTCACTTTGAATATAATACAGTGATATGTTTCTTTCCCATAAAACTTGTCTTGTTTTATTGTATGATTCCTTGATCACATGCATAAGTTCTTGTTGAGTATATTGGATTCCTTTCACTTTGGTTGGCTTGTGTTCCCTTGCAGATTCAATACCACAGGAGCACCAGAATGGAGCTAGGATGACAATGGCAGGAGGACGCGACATTTAAATGGTATGTTGTCTATCTCTTGTTAACCAGTAAACTCAATAGTTAGAGCTTAGGGAAAGCATCATATTATGTTTTGTTTTGTTCTAGATCTAGGTGGATCTAGGGAGATCTGTTTATGTCTGCATTTACTGATAAGTCCCATAACAAAATTGGCGACCATACTCGGGAAACGACATCCTTTTGATTTTTTGCTTCCCATTTTCCTTTAGCCTGCCTTCCTCTGATAAATTTCACTCTCTGAGTCTGTGGGTGATCCATCTGGAGTCCCTGGGTTTGGAAGTTCATTTAGATTTTTTTGACTTTCTCCCATTTTTTCTTCATTTACAGAGATCGTCGCACTGCACCATATTGACAGCCTGCGACGACCCTTAGACGTTGCACCCTGCTTGACCAATCCAATGCGACGACGTTACACTATGCTCTGCTAGTAGCCTACGACGACCTTTGCTCATCGCATTGTGTCCCATACCCAGCCTGCGACGACTCCTGTAGATTTAATTGGAGTGAGTCAATTTTTCTTTTACCTCCCAATTTTGCCTTAGTTTCCTAAGGTGAACTTCCTATGCCAGTGTTTGGTTGATCTCTGAGTTTAAAGCTTGCTCTTGATTGGTTTTCAGTGATTGAAACTCTCTCTTTGCATTTTCACAAGTTTTTGCTTGTGATCATTGTCACAAGGATATAATCTCAGATCTTGATCTGGGTGTTTGTTTGACAAAGAGTCTTTGGTTTGCATGAAGTTTTGGATTCATTTTATTTTCCAGATTGTTTGTTGATTAAGAAACACCTTTTGCTTGCATATGTCAAAAGGTTGTCTTGTCTTTTTCATTTTTGTCTATATTACCAATTTGATTTGGGAATTGTGTTGAGAATGTCTTGATTTTCTTGGATTACATTTTCCTTTCATTACCACATTTATTATTTTGTTTTGAAAAGGAAGAACTGAATTCATTTATTCTTTTTAGTAATCTTTCATAAGAAAATTGTTACATTCAAAATATTGGTTAAAGAAGAGAATTGGAAAATTTTGTAGTTCATGATTATTTGGAATTGTATTCATTCGGAATTAAGAAATTACAATTTGTAGCTTTTTGTACTTCAAAAGAATACCTTCTCCCTACTGTAATTAGAGTTCATTGAATTTAAAAGTTATACATTCATATGTTTTTGCATTTTATTGGGTCAAATTCACAATATCATCAGTTTCATCTTCATCTCCCTTTTGAGTAAACAACAACCTCTAAAACACAACGTAAATTTAAAATTTATTAGTAACTTTTATTTTATAGGGATCCTTTTCACCAACATTAGCTAGGATAGCGCTTTGGAATAGGTTGTAAGGCACACTCTCCAAAGCATCAAAACACACAATAGTATCTGATGATAGGGAGAGTTCAAATCCAATTGCTACATTTTGTCCTGGGAAGCCCTTCTCACATTAGGGCCAAACCTGGTTGCATTAAGACTAGCAGAGTTACTCACCCTGCTTTGTTGGTCTTAATGTAGAGATTGCGCGTATTATTGGGGGTCACTTGAAGGTATACCCAAAATTATGAGTGGAAGCCTTTCGAGTTGATTTCGAGCTAGATACCCTGCCTCTGTGCATGGATCAGACTGTCAACTATTTCCCCAGGCATCATTGGAGTAAGTGGTAACTGTTGATGATCAGAATCTGGACTAGGGGTCAAAATTTAGCCCGAAAATGAAAGTGTTCAGAATCGCTTCAAAATGAATGGGTGCGTAGACCTCGTAATCACGAACCCAACACACTTAGAAAGGGGTCAAACAAACATTGGATGAGTGAGATATCATGTTTTGTTCGATTGGCCAAATAGGGAAAAAAATGTTGATTGTACAGTCCATACAGTGCGTACATGCTGATGTGGCAAGGTACGACTCACACGTGGCAGGTGATGTGGCATGATGCTGACGTGGTAGGAGCTGATTTGGTAGATGACGTGTCAAGCGCTAATTTGGCAGAAGTGGACGAATTAGATTTGGACATGTGGCATGTTGATGGGCCAATAGGGTGGTGCCACGTGGCCCAGGCATGGGCTGCCACGTGGCACCATGCTGTAGAGTAAAATTTTATGGAGTCCGTGGGGATCGAACCCCAGACCTCCTCCACTAGTCAAATGCTTTAGCAAAGGTCGCCTTGTCAACGCACCACCCAAATGTTTCTTGACCATATACCTTTCGAATTTTATTTAAATTTAAACCTCGTTTTGATATGGTAAAATTTTATGGTTCGTGGGATTCGAACCCTGGACCTCCATATACTATTCAAGAGCTTTGGCAAAGGCCGCCCAACCGGCGCGCCACCATATGTTCCTTTTTATATATGTGTGGACACTTTAATTTAAAGTTAAAGTTTGGTGTATTTCGGGCGCGTCTAGGCTGGGGCTTAGCCCCAGCCCCCGATTTTAACACTCATTCCCATACGACCACACCACAACGGATTATATGCATAGGGTTTTTCAAACGGTCAGTGCTTTATGTGCTTGACACTTGTCGCGCACACAATGAATCTTGCAACGAGGACCTAACTGCATAATGAATCTTGCAACGAGGGTCTAACTTTGTGCTGGGACGTGGCCATATGGCTCCCATGCGCCCAACACCTCCGACTTTGGGGGCCCTAATTCTGTTAACGGTACGACAATTTGGCAAGTTTTGCGGGTATGCACGTGTGTGCTAGATTTAGGCATAGGAAACGCCCAAAAGCCAGGTTACTCACACAGGAGGTGCGAATTGGTGAACCAGAGACAATAAGCTTGAAGGAGGAAAATGGCAGGAGGCCTAACTTCTTCATCTTTTGGCCAAATGAGGTGCCGAAAAAGCCCAGCTAGGGGTTTTTGGATGTTTTGAATCCATTGGGATAGTTTTCAAAGCCATTTGGAGACTTCTTTTGCAGGTTTTTCTACCTTGAACTTTCAGGAGCTCCAGGGAGCTTAGGGCCACCATTGATGGAGGTCATGCTCAGATGAGCCCAAGTCTGTTTTATGTGACTGAATAGTCATTTTTGACTAATTGTTATGCTCTAAACACATTGGGACAGGTTTCAGAGGCTTTTGAGTACTTTTACAGGTGTCTTTTCCACAAGGAAGCTCAAGGCCACCGGTAGAAGAGGTCATGCCGGGATGAGCCATGGTTTGTTTTCAGAGTTCTATTAGTCATTTTTGGGGTTTTTATGTATTGTGAACCCAATGGTACAGTTAGTAAATCCATTGGAGTTGAGCAAAAACTTGTAAAAGAATCTTTGACAAACTAATCCCAGAGAGCCTAGTCCATTGATGGAGGCTCAAGGAGATGTAGCCCAGTTGGGGGTGAACTCCTTTATCATCTTGTTTTTATTGTGAGTTTTTGGCTGGTTATTATTTTGCTGCAAGTTATTTGTTGTTGTATTTATGTAAACAACATACTTAACCTTTTCAAAAATCTCACACATAAACACCTAAAAGATGCATAAACTTGACACATAAAATCTCTTACACAACTAAGACATTGAGCAAGGTCCCGAAGTTTATTTTAATGGAGTAGAGGTTGCTTGCATAGCAAAACAAGTCAGTGCCCTATTTTCAGATCAATTGAGGAAAATATATGAAATGATCTTATTCAATCATTTTCAGATTTTGCTTGGCTAAAGCAAAATATACGGGAATGCCACCCTAGGTTTATAGCCATTAAAAATAAAATCCTAATTCACAAGTATTAATTACAAGTGCTTAGGCTAGTCTTTTTCACAATAAAAACTTGCTAGAAAATTCATTTTAATACAATTTTCTGAATATAATAGTTGCTGAAAACAAATGTAAAGATAGAAGTAAGACACCAAGATGATAATCAAGACAGATGAGATGTAAAGCAATCCTTTATTTCATTCCAATTCACCAAAGAGTCATTTTATTTACAAAATCTCATACAGAAATTTTGGACCAAAGTCAAACTTAGACATCCCTGATGGAACATACAAAAGGACCTCTGACAGAAAACCAAAACTGAACTCTAAAAGCTAGATCAACTTGCCACAAATTATTGCCCACTCGACTCTACACAATAGCCTTTGTCAGTCATGAAAGCTAATTCACAAACAGACAAATCTACACAGACTATCAAAGATAGATCAACACCTCTGAAAAACAAGTGTCTGAATGATGTAATTCAACCCTGAATGTTGTTGTCTATAATAAGACCCTGCTATCATAAAAGAGAATTAGGCTTGTGATGAATTAAGGAATGAATGAAAACCGAACTATCTCAAGATAAACTCAAAGAGCTAACCTTAGTATGCTTATGCTTCTATCCTTCACTTGTTCCTCCCTTTCCTCTGCCTTTAAAAAATTAGAGTTGGTTGAAGTAGTTGAACCAACTCATTAGTTAAGTTAATTAAAAGACTCAACCAACTTTTAGTTAGGGGGAAAAGTAATAATCATAATAAGGGTTATAAATAAATAATAACTAGTAGGTGGGACCCCTTGTGACTCACTCTTGCTCTTAACAATCATAACATATTAGTTAGTTAAGCAAAACACACCTCCTTGTGACTCCCATTTAACATTTGATAATTTAGCTCATGATATTTGAAATTATTTTCAAAAAATATATTACTCATATATCCAAAAATAAAACATGTTGTCCAAAAACTTTTGAAGTCAACTGTCATCAACAATAGATAAAATAAAAACTCAAAATCCATATTTCCCACTCTGAGATGCAATCTTTCCTTGATTGTTACTGTCAGCTTTCGATTTTCCTGAATTTGCCTTTGGCTGCGTTGAGCCTTTAGGCCTAATCTCGTTGATCACGTGGGAACAATCGTCCCTCAAATGCATCCGGGAAGATACGGATTTGTCAGAGCCATTGGAGGGTGAGGAAGGGGCAGCGGTGGCTTTTCCTTTGTCAAGGGCATGGTGGGCCTCGGTTTTCAACCTTTTACTAGCATGAGAGGACTGCACTGGTGAGTGGGCAGGGGTAGCTTGGACAATGGGGTTAATAGGTGGAGGAGCGGGTAGGGATAAATTGGGCCAGCCATGATGTTGGGAGACTACTGGGTGGACAATCTCTTGCCATCCATCATTTTCAGGAACCTTGGGTTGCAATGAGACATGAAGAGGCACAGGAATACCAGGGGCTTGCAGAACTTGGAAAGGAGGCCTTTTATGCCCAGGTTGGACCACTCCTTGCCCAATCCAATTGAAAAATCCGGCCTGAAACAACTGGCCAAGCTTTTGTGAGTCAACATCAAAATGTATGGAGAATCGTGGCCTTCTTCGACCTCTGTTCCAATTACCTCTCCCTCGGTTGACTCGGCCATGGCTGCCTCGACTGGAAAAACTCATTCCTGCATGCATGATTGATTAACAAATAGTCTTTTAAAT
This sequence comes from Picea engelmannii, assembly GCA_009831015.1. NCBI lineage: Eukaryota > Viridiplantae > Streptophyta > Pinopsida > Pinales > Pinaceae > Picea > Picea engelmannii. The sequence continues at coordinate 117,358 of ML823004.1, forward strand.
AACCATACATAACAACTCTTTAAAAATATGGAATAGACTTGGCTCAACAACATATCAGACTCATGCAATCCAATCCATACAAATTGTTTAACTGTTTATCAATGAGCAGGGGGTGAATAAAGGGTCATGGGATATGTGAGGGGTTCATATTGAGCAAAACATGATATGATGAGGGGGAAAAGAACACGGTTATTGCTCAAAGACAACAACAATCAACTATAATGCAAACCAAAGAAAACATCACTATAATCTAACCAAGACATTGCTACTTCTAACTGCTTCAACAGAAAATTCTTCTTGACTATAATCAATCTTAGAACAAGGAGTGAAAAATGAATGTGGGAAGGCGACGGGGTTGTAATTAGCAAAAAGTGAAATAATGGTGGGGAAAGAGAGCGGGTACTGTTCATAAAATTAATTAAGTAATCCAAATAACCATTCTGTAAAAGGAAATACACCAACCAAATGACCATTGTGACCCAATTAACAACCATTTTGTATAGTTCACACAACTCTGTGCATTAACTAGTTCATTGTTCATAATCAAATATTTAACACAGTGATAAAAGTATGCATACAACAATCTGTAGGGGAGCTCTGTTTTTTTCTCATTTATCCACAAGCAATTTCCAAATGAATACACAGTAAATTACTTCCACTTTGCTCATCAAATGTAGACATAAAAATCATGCTTGATTTTGTCTTTCAATTTTTTCAATAATTACATTGCAATGCGGTTATACTGTGACAACACTCGTGCCTATCACTGTTTAAAATGCGTGACATTCATTTAACATACATAGTGGACAACTGACACCACAATTCGTATTCAAACTTGAAAGATCTTGACTTGCCATTTAAACACATAGACAACAATTACCACTCCAACTCATGCTACGTTGTAGAAACCACAAAACAATTCAATCAAGCAAGTGTATTTCTGAGACTGTACAAGCCCAATTTTCTTCAACTCTAAACAATCAAAATGCTGGGCTATCCATCTAATTCAACGAGCAATCAATAGCAGGCCCGATTTTACAAAAATCAAACAAATTGCAACAAGCCATGTTCAAAAACTCGTGACTTCCTCCAATGGCACAATCAATTAATATTGATAACAATACAGTGGATAACCATGCCATAGTTACCATGATTTCAATATTCCAATCTGACAATTTTAAAACGCACAGTCACAACATTTTTATTTCGACCCATCATGTCGAGCTATCAATGCAATACAAGGAGGCAACAACTGTGTATTTGATTTAACAACTCACCTAATTAGCCAAGGCGGGCTTAACCACTCAATCATATAACAATGTAGTAACAAGATACCAAAACCAACACCAATGTCACATAATCAATAGAGCGAGCCAGTAATCAACTCTGTCAACAATACACACCGATCCATAATGACCAATAGTAAACCCGACATGCCACAACGATCCTCTATATCAACCTTCGGACTCGAGGAGTCAAGGGTTTGCTATGTGAACCAACCCAAGGAGGCTAGAGTCGACTCCTCTCAATGGTGAAAACCTCCGAGTTTGATGGTGTACACACAGAGAAAACCACAATTCACTCGGTGGACAAGGTGACGAATACCGTGACAGGAGAGGCTATGAACAAAGGAGCAGGGCTCCACTTTGGCCTTGTAATGATACTTTAGCACATGCAGGGTATAACCCTCATGGCTCCCCAGTCAACCAACTACAACGTTGAGGTGAAAACAGAGCCGTGAAGAAGCAATATAACCCACTGCGCAACCATTGGAAGCATGAAGTAACCCCAATACCCAAGTGAATGATGCACAATGACACATGGCATTTCAAACTCATTAAAACCCCGTAAAATCCAAGATTGGGTATGGTGATATAATGCGTGAAGGCATCATCCAATCTAGACCAAATGAAACTCTCCACTAAACCAACAAGGATAACATAGAGCCTTTTATGGCTACTAATACTCAGAACGACCCAATACATTGTAACTTCAGACATTATCACAGAGAAATCCACCAACAATTCATTCCAGAAAAATCACAATTTTACACAGTTGCCATACTTAAGGAAAAACACAAACCCATACATACGAGCTAATATCTACTTCATAACCAGAGCATACTCATGGATGGCAAAAAAAAGGCATACTTGTAATCAAAGCACGTTAAAACGTGAGTTGTTCGAGCGGTTTCCCCTTTGCTTGAAAGTCTAAGCATAACCACAACAACACAGTTGAACGATAGTCGATTAGGGTGGCGTCCAGTGGAGGGAGTAAGGGTGATGTGCAGTAAATGCACGTCGCCTCCATCCCTAGTTCATTAATTCTTTTGTACATTCCAACAAGCTCTCCATTAACACAATTAATCAAACCATGTATTGAGACCATCACCCATTAAAACCAATAGCGCGACCCATATCAAACTTATGCCATAACATAATCACCACTTCATACGACCCAATCAAATCTCATAACCATTAACATCTATCACTTTACCAATGCGCCACCCACATCCTATCGTTCCAAAATATACCATATGCATATCAACCATATAACTCAATCAAATCGCATAACTGTTAACTTGCTAGCTAGGATTTAACCATAATCATTTTAATCTTTCATGCATGTAGTGTAGTATATTTGCATAGTTAGATCCCTTTTCCTTTTGCATTTGTTATATTGTTTTTGCCCTTTTCCAACTGCTCTTTAGGTATTGTTACTAACATGTTTGTTGTGCAGGTATCCCAAGAACAGATAACAATGGTATCAATGAATAACATAGGCCGTAGTAACATAAATTTAGAGCTTAGAACATAACATGCCTTATTCATCATTTACTTGTCGCACATAGAACCAACCCATAATAAGCCCAATCCATCGCCAATAAAAACAAGATCTCATCAACCACCTAAATAGTGTAGAACAACAACACAACCATTAAATGAGAGCGAGACTTGATGTCCAATCCACAAGGGGGTCCCACCTACTAGTATTATTTATATGTTAGCAATACTTTGCGGGCAAAAATTCGTTGCGATTTTAATCGTCAACAGTAACCTTAGTAGCCTATCTCTCTAGGGTCTTTACATGAGGTGACTGTGGATGGGCAAGTCTTCACGATACCTGGAATCGATGTTGGCCAAACTCACTCGGGCTCCTTGGAGGGTATACCCACGATTATGTGTGGGAGCTTGCACCAAGGTGTAAGTCCGTTAAGCAGGTCGTCAACGTAACTTTTCCACCCGCTTATCCCAACCCCTTCTTGTCTTGATTTCGCGACGTTGGATTTCATCACCAACTAGTGACTTCAAAATAAGAAGGTTTGTTTGCTTGGTTTGATTCCTAGATTTTATTAGTGAGTGTTGTTTGTTTTATCTAGTTGGCCATAGATTTTTTTCATTCGTTGTTTGGTTCAGCCAACATCGGTCTTCTTCGTTCACGTAGGATGCAAGAGCTACCCCCGGAAGATCCAGAAGGCTACCAACCTTTGCTTCCTAACTCACCAGAAGGCTATCCTGAGGGAATAGTCGATAACAAAGTAGCTTCTAAAGTTGGAAGTACACACTCGTTGGAAGGGTTTTGAATTGTTTCGGACTCCTTGGAGGATTTTTAACTCCCTGTCAATCCGTTATTGAGTGTTGTACAAAATCCACGTATGCTCTGGATGAACTCATCAAGAGAAATTATTTTTGATGAAAATTTTGAAGTACCTATTGGACCTAACGCATGATCTGGAGTATAGGATCCACATTTTCACAATGAATCTTTTAGGACCCCGGCTCACACTGTCGAAATTTATAATCCTTGTTTCACCCCTTTGAAAGTACATGATCTTTACAGCAACCTAGGAGCGAGTCTTGATCAACCTATGGCATCACAAATGCCTGAGACGTCTGTTACCTATACGATACCTTTAGACCATTTCACTAGTACTACCAGTAGTGTCACCGCCGTTTCAAACCAATTATTGGTTGGTTATCACTCGATTCTTCCTCTCCATATGGCCCATTCTATTATGGTCCCACGAGCTACCACGATTTCTACCGGGAATGTGGTTGTCACCCAAGATCCTATTGGGAAACCACTTCCACCTAGACTAAATCCATCACTTCCCCCTGGGTATAGAGCTCTGAATACTTCCATTGCTATCTCTACCTAGGTTCCATCCAGAGGTTTTGGAATTTTTGTTCTTCCTGGGTATAACGTTGCGAGTCACTTTGTTCCTACACCTGCCCAGATTCTCTCTGGAGGGCCTTACGTTCCTCCTCCACCTTTGTTAGGAGGATCTCACCATCCTGTCCCTAGTGGCTCCAATCTAGTTGGAGGCACCGGTCTTTCTATCACTTATGGTTTCCAAATTCCTGTTGGAGGTCAACCTCAAGCTGGGGGGCAACCCCCATTTGGGGGGAAACCTCAGATTGGGGCACAACCTCAACTTGGGGGGCAACCTCAAGTTGGAGTCCATAACCCAATTTATGGACAAAACACACCTGTGTTACAAACTCAACCTTGGAATCTTCCTTTCCAAGGAAATCTACAACCATCTAGGGGGACACATCCTCAAGTCAATTCTTTTGTTTCCCTTAACCTCGGTCAACCGTATCCAGGTTCTTTGAATCCCACTAGGGGTAAAAAATTTCAATCTAATGTTCCTTTCCAAGGGAACATCCCTAATCAACCCAACCTTGTGGGATATATGCCTCAAAATCCTCCACAACCGAATCTGTCGGGGTTGTCTAATCATTTACAGACTGTTTATGGTCCTATTGGTATACCTACGAGGCTTCCCCTCAAAACTGTCAGTTTCCTCAAGTGAAATGACAGTTGCCTTTTCTAGCCACTTTGGATTTACCTGATTTGTCTAGGATTTTGAATGATCCTATCTTACATTCTCCTTATTGGCTTGTCATACCAACCAAGTTACCATCCAACATTCCCAAATTTGACGGTTGAGTAGGAGAAGATCTGAATAATCATGTTATAACTTTTCATCTATGGTGTTCATCCAACTCCTTGATGGATGACTGCATTAGATTACGACTTTTCCAATGAACTCTCATGGGTTCGACAACAAAATGGTACATTGAGTTACCACGAGGTTTCTTTAATGACTTTAACACCCTAGCCATGGCCTTTTTGACACATTACCACCAGTTGCCAATTCGGTACGAGACAAGAACTGGAATTTTGAGTTCTTTTAAATAGTCCTCTTCCACTCATATTTCTGATCACATCCATGAGTGGAGGAGGAGAAGACATTCGATCAAAGTTCCTCCTCCTAATCAACTATTGGCTGAGTGGTTTACCAAATCACTCATTGGACCTATCACTCATGATGTCACCATGGGTGGTGTTTTCACTGAAGAGTAGGCGATTAGTCGTGCTCAATATCTAGATCTTGTTTATTTGCAAACAAGAACACTTTACGATTTGATCCCTGACGCTCCTCGTCCTTCTACAAATCCTACCCCAATACCTCCAACAACTTCTCATGTTGTTGATGGTGTGAATGGCACCTTTCATACTGAAGCTTAATCCACACACGTCGGTCACACCAATCCCAAATCTAATTATTCTAATTTACAAAATACTCCTACTCCTACTCCTTCCATCGGTAAGACTATTGAAGTTAATTATGTTCAATCCACGCCTACCAGAAAGGATCAAAATAAAAAGAAAGGGAAGGGTAAGAATAAGGAAGACAAGAATAATAATCCACAATACAAAACACAAACCATTGATGAGAAAGATAAGCGTAAACCTCGTTACCCCTACCTTATTTATGGTGACGATCATTACACGAAAGATTGTCCGAGACGCTTTGAGGTTACTAAGTTCCTCCAAGGGACCGGGAAACTTTCTACACCTGTCATTTTGTCACAACCTTTCCCTTCTCAGCAGCAGGCCCAATTGGTCATTCATGACCAAGCTTCTCCTTCCACATCATCGTATGTCCTTATGTGTACTGGTGACTCTAAAAAGAACGAAGTTGCAATCGCAACTCGAGCCAAAGATTACTCTTCATCAAAAGAGAAAGTTAATGATCTACCACCTTCGTTGGTTCAACCTTCTCCTCCAACTTCACCTCAAAATGGTCCTCTTCATCTTGAAAGACCGTGTCTCGATACAGTTCTTTGCCCTCCTCCCAAGGGCGTTGTTCGAAAGTCTGCATTCAACCCTCACGAATGTGCTGCCCAAAACTACAATATTGTAGAAGACCTTGCGCAAGCATCCTCTATGATGTCAGCTCTCAAAGTCCTTCAAATTTGTCCTGCTCAATGGAAGACACCGTTAAAGGCCATTGGTGGAATTGATCCCACAAATACTAATTTAATAGTCTTTGAGTTGGAAGATCACATTCCAGGGCTTCCTCCTCAGTTAGCATTTCAGATCCAAGTTGTTGTTGAAAACAAGAATATTTGTAGAACTGTTATTAACGAAGGAGCCTTGACTTGCGTTATGTTCGTCACTTGTTGGAAAACTATTGGCTCTCCTACCCTCACTGAATCACACAATACACTTAAGGCCTTCAATGGTACAGGTTTTAAACCTTACGATGTTCTTCCCTCGTTGTCTATTACGTTGGAAGGTAAATTGGTCAATGTTGAGGTTGAGGTCTTCGATGCACCTCTTGATTATAACCTTTTACTTGGTTGTAGCTCGATTGATTCCAAGTGTGCAGTTGTGTCTACCCTTTTCTGTGTGTTACGATTCCTGCACCAAGGAAAGTTCGTTACTGTTGACCAACTGGCCTTCTTTAATTCTGATTCCCATACTAGAAATGTACCTTTCATCTCGAAGACACCTCCCGGTTACGAGAATGTCGGAGTGGGTATTTTGAAAGATTCGACTTTTATGGGTACATTTTCAATCCCACCACCTGATATTCCCCCTCCTTTTGTTGCCTCTATTAACATGATATCCACCATTGTTCATGAAACCCCTGAGTCATACGACCCATGGGTAGTACCTAGCCCTGGTGACTACCTTCGTTACAGTGACAAGATGCCTTTGAGTCTGGTCGAATCCACTTATCAAGATATTCGATCGACAACCCCCACCCCTGCTTCTCTCTGTGATTCATCTCCTGATCCGTTCCATGTGATCTTTCCTACTGATGAGATGATCATGTTAGTCATGTCTATGGAAGATACTCCATGAGACGATGGGCATCATCGCTCCATTCTCTTTCTATAATGTGATACCATGGAGAGCTACCAACGGATTTCGAATCCGTCGACCGTTGTTGTTATTTCTTCAGTTCCTGAGTCAACACACGATGTATTGTACGAAGGAAACTTGAGTAACATTTTGCCTACCGTTCCTCTTGAAATATCGATTAAACCTAGAGTAGTGGAGAATGTTCATATCGGGGCCTCCTACTCTACAGATGAGGTTCACACGTATAAATCCCTTTTCCAAGAATTCTGCAACGTTTTCGTCTAGAGTTATGGAGAAATGCCAAGTATTGACCTTGATATCGTTGTACATGAGATTAAGACATATCCAGACGCTAAACTCGTTCGGTAGAGACTTCACCCAGTCCATCCATGTAAAGTTGTTGCTATCAATCTTGAGGTTGAAAAACTTCGTAAAGCTGGCTTTATCTATCCTGTGGCTTTGACCGATTGGGTATCCAATCTTGTTCCGGTAAATAAGAAACAAGGTACCATCCGCGTTTGTGTAGATTATAGGGACATAAATAAAGCTTGTCCTAAGGACAATTATCCCACCCCTTTTGTCGACCAGATTGTCGACAACTGCGTCGGAAGCGAAATCTTCTACTCGATGGACGGTTTCTCTAGCTATAATCAAATTAATATTTTACCAGCGGATCAACACAAGACTGATTTTATTTGCCCTTGGGGAACCTTTGCCTACCGAAAATTACCCTTTGGTCTTAAGAATGCTGGTGTGACCTTTCAGCATGCTATGTATTACACTTTCCATGATATTAAGCACAATGTGCAACCTTATCTTGACGATATCCCAATGCATTCCATGCGTCGCCAAGATCACCCGACACATTTAAGGGCCATTTTTGTACGTTGTCGTTATTATCGTATACATTTGAACCCACACAAATGTGTTTTTTGTGTGGAGTCTGGTCGACTTCTCGGTTTTATCGTGTCACTACATGAGATTCGAGTAGACCCCTTGAAGGTTAAGGCTATTCTTAATCTACCTCCTCCTTCCACACTATGCCAGCTCCAAAGTTTGCAAGGGAAGGCAAAATTTTTGCGTCGTTTCATCCCAAATTATGTTGAATTGACGAAAGGATTCACTCAGCTACTCAAGAAAGGTTACGAGTTCGTATGGGATGATACTGTAAACAAAACATTTGAAGCTTTGAAGCTTTGAAACTTGCCTTAACCCGTACACCATTATTGTTTCCCCCTGACTACAACCGGGATTACTTCCTCTATTTAGTTGCTTTGGACTCTACCATTGCCATGGTCTTAGTCCAAGAGGATGATTCACATGATGAACATGTGATATACTATTTGAGTTGTAGTCTCACGACTATTGAAACCAAATACCTACATGTGGAGAAACTGGCCTTGGCAGCTGTTCAAGTTGTCCAATGTTTTCGTCATTATATCTTATTACACATAACCACTGTTATTTTCGATTGCAACCCCATGCAACATATCCTCACTCGACAATTGCTAGGGGGCAAGTACTCCAAATGGATAGTGATTCTCCATAAACTTGACTTAGAGTTTGAACGTGCCAAGTCAAAGAAATCCATGGTTTTTGCCGAACTGATATGTGACCTTCCCACTATTGAAACTGAAAATGTGGTAGTGGATTCCTTACCTGACGAATCCCTTTCTTTGATCAATTTTGATGACATATGGTACGGAGATATCATTATCTATCTCCAAACTCAAACTTTCTGGCCCGACCTCTCTAGTACAGATTGTCGTCGTATACGATATCAAGCCCACTAATACATCATTCTTGGTGATACCCTTTACCACCGCGATGTTGATTCCATTTTTCGACGATGTCTCACCTATGATGAAGCTGAGAAAGCTTTGAATGACTGTCACTCTGGAGCATGTGGTGGTCATATGTCTGGGTATGCCACTGCCCAAAAGATCTTACGAGCAGGTTATTTTTGGCCTTCTTTATTTAAGGACTGCATTACTGATGTCCAGAAATGCCATGCTTGCCAAATTTATAATAACAAGATAAGATCTCATCTCGCTCCCTTACATCATGTAGTTTCTATTGGTCCATTCGCCAAATGGGGCATTAACTTCATGACATGTAACCCTCACTCGGCCGGGGGGCATGGATACATCATTGTAGCTCTGGATTATTTCACTAAATGGGCTGAGGTGATGCATACATTCGATAACAACGGGAAAACTGCAGCATTGTTCATATTCAATCATATCATTACTCGGTTTGGTGTCCCTCAAGCCATCATTACTAATCACGTTAGTCATTTTCAAAATTTTATGATGTCCGAACTTACTAAAAAGTTGGATCTTCGCCATGAAAATTCAACCCCCTATTATCCACAGGCCAATGGTCGGGTTGAAGCAATCAATAAAGTTCTCATTACTATGCTTCGACAGATGATAGGAATTCATAAGACCAGTTGGCACACGATGTTGTTCTCAGCGTTATAGGCCTATCAAACATCCGTCAAGTCTACCATGAGATTTACACCTTTCCAGTTAGTTTATAGTATCGAAGTTATCTTGTCGATTGAATGTGAAATACTGTCTTTGAAACTGGCCGTTGAACTTCTCCCCAATGCCTCTGCTGAAGAAGAGCGTCTTTTGTATTTGATGCAACTAGATGAAACCCGTCGCGATGTCGCCCTAGTTATTGAAACTCAAAAGAAATGTGTTAAAGCCCAATATGACAAACATGTCAAACCACGTGTTTTTTTTAAGGTGATCTAGTTCTTCTTTACGAACAAGATCATGATTTGCTAGGAGTCGGTAAATTCAAGGCCATGTGGCGAGGTCCTTACATTGTTAAACGAGTGTTGGAGAAGGGAGCTTATAAGCTGGTTGATTATGATGGATTCCCTTTGAGTGGACCTAGAAATGGGATTTACTTAAAGAAGTACTATGCTTAAGTCATTTTTGCATGAGTGCTTGTATTTTAGTGTATCATACTCTTGTGTGATTTTTCGTTGATTCGATTTCGACCTTCAGCTTCTTACCTTGCATTGTTCTTGGTTTCCATATGTCGGTGTCTTCGCTACCCTACATTGGCTTCACTGATGGCGCTAGTCGCAGTACTCAGAACTTAGCATATGTTGCTTAGGCAATCTATGCACCTATAGATGAATTGATTAGTCTACATGGTGTTTGCCTTGGTCGTGCAACTAACAAAATTGTGGAATACAGTGCAATCATCGAATTATTGACCGAAGTTGTTTCACTTGGAATCTGTCATCTTATTGTACAACTCGATTCGCAGTTAGTAGTTCTACAGTTGACTAATGTTTACTTCATTCAAAGTCCTACATTATTAAGGGTATATTTACGAATTCACCTCTTGGAACGTCATTTTGATTACATTGAATATCAACACATTCCTAGATGTCTAAATACATTAACAGATGCATTGGCTAATTATGTGTTAGACAGACATTTGAGACATTTATAAAATCCAATCACACTTTGTATATACAACAAGTAAGCCGGTAGAAGCCTCATATATATATATATATATATAACGATAAAAGTTTTACAAAAATGTTTTTGTCCGAAGACCAAAATATAAAAAATGTGAAGCACATGGCTTCATATACAATAGAGAATCAAGGATGTTGCTCGCTATAACATGTGACTGCCCATGCTACTCTACGGAGCAATCGATCGATGGAAGCGAATGTGCCCACTGTGTGGCATTGGTAATGCCTCGGGATATCATCAATAGAGGCATCAAGGATGTTCATCGTGAGCCCCTCCAAGTTTTGCTCGATGGTCTCGTAGTCAGTGACAACTACTCTCGCTACGACGTCTCTCTCCCCTTGCCTCTAGATAGGGGATGAACTCGGAGGGTGATAAGGTCCCACATCTGCATCATCAAAGAGCGTTTGATTAGTCATCGGATAAACAACATAAAAAAAAAACATTTTTATATCATTAAAAATCACAAAAACATCATATAAACAAAATGTCCTTCTTACCTATGTCCCCCCATTGGGAACTCTCAGGAAGAGCCAAATCCGGATCTCCTCGAAAATCCAGTCCAACATACGCATAGTCGTTGACCATGAGCATCTAAGTTCTCAACCAGTCGAATAACACATCGTTATATTTAACGATATGACCATCTACATGTCATGTCATGAGGTTGATCCACCTCTTCATTCTCGGATCTTGTGGGGAAGGTATACCCGACTCTACCTGTAAGCGCAAAACTAGGACCCTCTCTAGGAAGAAGGACACCAAAATAGAACCGTATCCAAACTATTTCAGTTCAACACTCCTGCACTTGGTCAATTGTTTTTTCATACTCTTGAGAACCCCTTCACACCAGTTGAAAACTCGGGGCTCCATACATTCCAACGCATACTCAAAATATCTCTGAATAGCCATATGGGGAGCAACACTCCCTGCCATGCCTGTGATGGTATAGAGGATGGTCCATAGGGGCAAGTCTCAGACATCTTTTATAGCGACTTTATCGCTATGCTTCTAAGTACCTGACACACAATGCTCACTGATATAGTGGTTCATAGGTGCACCACCATCTCTATTGCCTGTCAGTGTGACTCGAGACTCATGATGAGATAGCCCAGTCAAGAATTAGATATCCTCGATATCTATCGTAAGAATGTGAGTACCCACATGAAACGCCTGCTTGTTCACATCCCACATGTGAACTAGGTACTCGAGTAATCTCGGTTGGGCCCTCATACCCTGGATTTTGAAGATTTTTAAAAATCCACACTGCGGGAGGGCCATTATCGTTCCTGGGTCATTCCTCGCAAAGTAGTCTTCCTCCTCGTGCTCTCTCTCTCGCCATTCCAACATTTTTACCATGGAAAACCTGCAATGGAACATTAAAGAGAGACTAGCATCATCATCTTCTTCTCTGAAGATTTTTTATTGGCAACACATCTTAAAAAACTTTTTGAACTATGCACGTCGTAGGCTAGGGAATCAACACAGTGCAGAGTCATTGCAGACCAGCTATGGGGCCGCCTACGATGACCCTATATTGTCGCAGGCCCGATATAGGGCACCTGCGAGGACCTCCACGCATAGGTACCCTCAAAAACTTAACTCAAAAGTTTATTTTTAACCAATTAAAGACAAATTTTGATCCATGAAAAGTTGAAAGAGATTAAAATTACCTATTCTGTGGAGACCGTTCGTCGAATGATCAACCGTGCCCTCCACAATCCGCAGTGCAAAATTGAGGTAAATATGGGGGTTTTAGAGCAAACTTTGGGTGAAATAGTGAAATGAGGTTTTTACCCATTTTTTTGATTTATTCACTTTTTGATTTATATTTTATATATTTTACCTAAACCCTAAAATCCTAACGACTTTGCAAGTGTTGATTTTTTGCAGATAAAAAGCCTAGGGGTGAAACATTGAACAAGGATACGCTTTTTTGGTTTGTTTTTATACATTTGTCGCATGTACATATCGTTTTAGAGTTTTCCAGGAAAACTTCGAGCTTAGTTTTTGTTCTTTCTCGTGCTTGTAAATCAATGAGAATTTAACTGAGTATACTTTTATCGCTTTTTTGTACTCATGATGGTAAGACAAAAAACGAAACCGATGGATTATCCTCTATGCTCTTTTCACGCTCCATAAAAACGAAAAGATTGTCGAATGACCTTGTTCTTTTCACGCTCGTAAAAGTATTTGAAGAAAACGTTTGTTGAGTGATAGTTTATCTCTTTTTCGGTCTCATCAGACTACTTTACGAAAAAGGAATTTATGGAGTTCTCTTTATGTGTTTTTCGGACTCTCTAAACATGAAAAACCCGTGAGTTTTCTTTCCTTGGACTCGTTAAACAAACATCGAAAGACCCACATGGAACCAAACCACTCCTTCTTAGGGTTCGTTAAACATACTTCGAGGGACTCATCCGAAGGATGAGCTTACATCAACAAACAAGAATATGTTATCCTTCTCAAGCTTGTGTAAAAATAAAGAGGTACTCGCCATAAATGGTGGTGGGAAATTTGGGAAAGAAATGTGTCTCTATATCCATGTTAGTGGCAGTAATAGTCACTCTTGAACATGACATCCCCCTTCATCATTGTATCCGGGTTGGGAAATCCATTTGTCTCTCATTTGACCATCTACATGTCCATATGTTGGGTCCTCCTTGAGTCAATGCTGCCAAGACCATTGTCGTGCCGTTCATATGTTCAAGAGAAGTCTAGCTTTAACAAGCCTTCCATTGAGTCGGCCATCTGTGGTTATAAATATTCTACCATATCGGCCTTCCCTGTGTCAATTTCAAATCACTTTACACTCTGATCTACCTCAAATATGTTACTTATTTCGTGTCATTGATGGGGGATACATCAAGACCCTCCCGTGACAAGTCTTTTCCTGCCGACTTCAGATCATTATCCATGAACAAGACTTAGAAATCATTCAGTACCTTGGAGCCTTCATGCCTCAATGGAAGGTTTCTTCGCTTTTGACAATGGGTTTACATCATTGACCCCTGATTGGAAGACTCCATCGAATGTTCGACGTCAACTCATTTATTCACATTCATTGGATTGTACTGGGGTACCTTGGGAGTCATTGACATCGATGATGATTTCCCTTGCACTTGTTAACGATTCTCATCATTGACTGGTAATCAAGTGGTTTCTACCATGTTCGACTTCAGCACTTGTAATCACATGGTTAGATTCGTACTTAAGGACGATTGAAACAAAGACCCTGGATCATCCCATTCCGGTCCAGGTTGCGATGGAGTATTCATGATTTGTACTGACACATAGATCCACTTTGTATGTCTCATGGCTATGTCCGAATTTGAATTCTTTAGAGCATAGATCCACAGTGTATTCTAGGTGGCTATGTGGATTCATGATGACATGGATCCACAGTGTATATTTAGTGGCCATGATTCATTTGACATTTTGTAATATGAGTATGGGAATGCCTACCTCAGACAATGGTATATTATTATGTTGATGCTTGACTGTTAGCAGGTTCCCGATCGATGTGTTCCTTGTTTCTGACATAGACATTCTATAAAGTATTACAATTGTCACGAGTTCCAACCTTATACTTTGGGGGGCATTTTGTTACACATTATTTTGGTCATCCCAGTGATCCATTGACAACATGTGTTCATGTTCCCAAAAAGAGCCTTTCTTCATGAGGAAAGTGACTGACTTTCTCTTCTCAAAAACCCTATTAAGGAAGGTCGTCGTAGGTTTCACCATGTTGACGATGATTTTTGTCAACAAGACTTAGACGACAAAGCGTTGCCAGGCTCCCTCTCTAGTCACACTGCTTGCGTAGAATTTCGCTCACTCTCAAAATTGGCGCAATACACTCGGTGAAATATTAGTAACTCTTGACCTATCAATCAAATGGCTTATGTTTCTCACTCTTTGCATTCCTAACTCTTATCATACTCCACACTCTTGGTTGGTAAATTAACATATTTTTGTTATGAACCCTTATATTCCATTTATATTTATTGATATATGCCCCACCTTGTCTAAGTGGATAAGGATTTGAAAGTAGCTGAAGCTTGCCACACTACATTTTGAGTTATGGTGTATTATACCCACCTTCTCACCTTATATCCCATGTATTTTTCTCAAAAAGTTTTATGACATAAAAGTTATAAACAGCCTCCCATTGTGTTATAATCATGTCACTATTCCATACTCCTTGCCACATGTCTCCTTAAACCTGGGTTTCCACTCTACTTTTTCAACATGGTCTAGATTACCTTATGTTTTGGAAACCATTACATGATGCCCCAACTATGTTCATACGAACGTTTTCTCTTATGGATTACTTTATGGTTGACTTAACTCATAAGTTGGATTTTTTTTCCAAGTATGAATTCAGGTGAAGAGATGCAAAACAATCTACGTGTATGATATCAAAGAGCAATTATTGGAATGAGAGACATTCTTTTGGCAAGCAAGGTTTACAAGAATTGGGGGCATCATGAATCTATATGAACAAGATTAAACCTTTCATCGTTTAAAAGGAAGCCACTAAGTCATTGTGAGGATGATAATTTTTATTGACCTGCTATGTTAACAACGACCAAGTTGTCACGGCTACTAGATGGAGTAAAGGAGTTAAGTTTGATAAAAGAAAAGAAAGAAAATGATTTTAATGTCCACGTGGCTAACAATAGCCTATGGGACAGACCGCCTCACACACTGATTTCTGCAGTTCATCCCTTTTCCTGTTCAACTTGATGATGAGCTCCCCCAATTTCTCCACTGTTCCCTCGCTGAATAAGTTATTCCAAGAGCTAACTGTCAAGATATTTATATAGTTGTCCCTGCTGTCTTTGAAAGCTTCACATTCTAAAATGAAATGTTTTTCTGTTTCCACTTTTCCGGAGGTGAAAAACACACACACCCTTTCTTCCCAAGCTTCTTTTGGTCTTTTCCAACGCCTTATGTCACAACGGAGTTGATGGGAATTGGTTCTTATTTGTGCAATAAGCATTTTGGCTCTCCAAGATATATTGGCCCCGATGTACGCTTTTTGATGATGATTGTATGTGGGATTAAACTCTTCAATATAATACTATTTCTTTCTCCTAAGCCCTTTATCCCAAGTTCGTTTGTGGAACCTATCAATAACAAAAGCCTTTATCTCTTTATTGTTCGTAGGGCACTTGTTAAAGTGGATATCCCATTTACTAAGCCATTTAATATTTTGCCTCATCCACGTCTTCTTTCTTTTGCTCAATATGTCATTTAAGACGATCTTAGGCCACCGACTGTCTTCCATTTGCTCAATTTTTTTTAGATATCTTATGAGACGCAACATAGCAATTGCTTCAATAGGAGTTGCCCCCATTTCACTCAGCATGATATCATAAGGGACTGAACTTTTAATCTTAAACTTGTTTGTGATCAAGCGTTTTTTAATCTTCTCAATTTGTTTCCACTATAAGTTAGATGTACTGCTGGCCCACACTTCACAACCATATAGAACCACCAGGATCACTAAAAGTCCAAAGAGAGTTTGCATAGTCTTCCAATCCCATAGCTCTGCTTCTTTGCATCTATTTTGAAAAGCATAGAACACTTTCCAACCTCCCAAAGTTCTTTTCTTTCTGCAACCTTCCCAACTTAGATTTTTGTTGAAGTCAATTCCGAGGTATTTGTAATCTGCCACTTCTTCAAGAGTGTTGCCTTCAAAGTACAACTTATGTTGCTTATGTGTTCTTTTGCTAGAAAAAATTACCACTTTCGTCTTGCTAGTATTGACTTGCATTCCCACTGTACTACAAAAGCGCTAAAGGGAAATTAGGTGTTCTTGGAACCCATGAGTGGATTTAGCAATTAGAATAAGGTCATCTGCATACAAAAGAAGCTTTATCACAAAATCACCCAAAAGAGCACCATCAACCTCCTGTGAGTTTAACCACTCTTCAAGTTTGTCAATATACAAGCCAAAGAGGGTAGGGGATAATGGGCACCCTTGCTTGACCCCAATATCGCTCCTAAAACTTTCAGAGATACCAACTGACATTTTGATTTTGACTTTGACCTCCTCATATAGCCTATGGACGACAACTCTAAGATGTATAGGAACCCCAAGTTCCTCCATTCTATGCCAAAACTTATCTCTATTAAAATATATCATATTGCCACTTGTCACATAGATTGTAAGCACTGGATTTTCCTCAGTTTTAACCAAGTATTGGCTATTTTATCTTTTGCTTGCTGGTGTAGATTTTTCCTTTCACTTGCTGGTGTAGATTTTTCTTTTTATAAAATCCTGATAAATCGGAAAACTGGAATCCGGGAACCTCATTTCTTATTGCTCGGAGACACAACAATGTGTCGACTGTATCATGGGTGCTTATTTTGCAATGAATGATAATGATTTTCCAGATTTTCTGAGAGCCTGCTCTATGTGTGTTTATAGTATTCTGACTCAGCACATTCCGAAACAACTATATTCAGCAGATTCAAAGGCACAACTGAGTCACATTCAGGTTACTCGTATGCTTCTACGGGTGTTTTATTTTTGCGTTCATAAAATGTGTATAGCCATACATGTTTTGGACAGAACCTTTGTGCCTTACAACTCAGGTTTATGATAACCATGGGAAAAGGGAAAGTCTCGAACAGAAAAATTGACATGTGGAATAACCATTTTTTCAAAACATTTGCTATTTTCTTATTTCAGGCACTTCACTTCAGTTCGTTCACTTAAGAAACGACCATAACCACTAGAACCGTTCGCCTAAGAAATGACCATAACTACTGGAACTTCTTTCCAGGGGGACGGATTCCAGAGAGGTCACAGGCATGCAAAAAATTTCTGAAGGATACAAGATCTTACGAATAAAGTTGAGAGTGAGAATTTAGGTAGATTTTTTCAGAGAGTAATATGCTGTGAGTGCTGAGAAAGATTTTCATTTCATTCGTCCATTACATCTTCAACAGGGATTGACGAAATCGTTGGCAGTAGGTGGTACTACGAAGAGGATAAGAGAGGATGACTTTGTTGGCCTTCATGAGGTAAAGATTTACTTGTTTAGTTTGTTGTAATAAGGCTCGATTTGATTCGACGCTAATCAGGTTTACTATGCAGGTTCTCTCCTTGTGATTCATTATCATGGCTCTATTCCTTCTTGGCTCAAATCTCTTTTTCTTCTTTATGCTTGGTTCTTCTATTGATCCTTCCCTCTGGAAGGGCTAAAGACTTGAAGATTTTGGTTGATTTACGATGATATATAAATCTTAAAAAGACAAATGAATTGTATTTACATTATATACAATCATGTTCATAATGTTCATTTACTATCTAACTAGTGTACATAAACTTGGTTTATTTGTTTATTTTTTATTACATCCTCAACTTTAAAAGGGAAATAAACAAATTCATAAACAAATGTGTTTCACTCATTAAATGTTTTAATGTATACAAACTCTTTTGTTGTTTTTTATTATGCCCTAACTTCTAAATAAAAAATCATAAAAATCAAATATTGCTAAAAGAAAATTACAGAACAAAGGGATCTATGCTTGGACTATAGGTTAGGATAAAATTAACTTAGAGTTCATAGTGCATTCTTGTCTAGGGCTCTAAGCCTAGGGTGATATTCCCACTTCTTCTCGCTTAGCCCTACGGGAGGTTAAAAATGTTGATGCTTGAGACTCGCTAGTCTTTTGGCGTCAACACACCATACATAGGGTGCGACGATGCCTGGTCGTCGCCTCCTGCTCTAAAGTTGGGTTGTGACGTCTCCGCAAAATACTCTACAACTAGGGTGTGATGATGTCAAAAGACTAAGAAAAGGTCGAGTTTCACGAAAGTTCTAGAAGGGGATCTTCTAGAAGATGAGGTAGCGTCCGAATGGTTTGGATCTCACTCGCTTCTCTGATTTGGTGGGATCATCCTAATCTCTTAAACCATCTCTCTTTCCCCTATATAAAGAGGGATTTCTCATGGAAAAGGTGGAGGTTAATGAAGGTTGATTAGAGCAAGATTAATATTGAATAGGCTAAGAATTGTATGAGAAATTCTACTTCAGTTCATACTTGAGGGCTTCATTTTAGTTCATCAAGTCAATGTGGATCTTCTTCATTCAAGGTTGGAGAAAGTGTGTGTGTTGGAGAAAAGGGTCATCGAGAGGGGACCTTGCAACATCAAGGCTTTGGTTGTAATCTCCACCTTCACTTTGAATATAATACATTGATATGTTTCTTTCCCATCAAACTTGTCTTGTTTTATTGTATGATTCTTTGATCACATGCATAAGTTCTTGTTGAGTATATTGGATTTCTTTCACTTTGGTTGGATTGTGTTCCCTTGCAGATTTAATATCACAGGAGCACCAGAGTGGAGCTAGGATGACAATGGCAAGAGGACGTGACATTTAAATGGTATGTTGTCTATCTCTTGTTAACTAGTCTTAGGACTTTTCCTGCTTTCCTTCTCTTTAGAAGCTTTTGAAACCTCTAAGGTTGATTCCTTCTTTGAACCTATTGCATCTTGTGGAGTTTGAATATCAAAAACCCTCTCAACCACTTTTCTTTTCATTTCCTTGTTATCATGAATAAACTGAGCTATGGCATGCTGTGCTTGCTTAAGCTGATCTTGTATCTCCTTGATTACTTGATCTTTCTCTTATGGTTGTACCTGATCTTCCTCAATTCCTTGAGCTGAATGATCAACAGTTTGTGTATGCATGGCAGGTACAAGAAATCTCTCAGCAATTGACCTTGTGATTGGGCTACTAACTCTTGGCGCTTCCTCCACCTTATCAACAAAGTGTAGCCTTCTACCTTTCTTTTTAGCTAGCTGGCTTGGTGAAGAATCATCAATCTCCTTTCCTTTCCTCATGCCCGGTTCTTCCGACCCTTTTTCTTTCCCACTTGAAACTCTAGAGGCCACTTTCTCAGCAGATGAGAGGGTGTATCCTTTGGGATCTAAAGGAATGTTAGTTGAGGTTAAGAAAGAGTCCCAGTCTCTGTTTGATTTATTGAGTTCTTCCACCACTAGCAACTTAACCAAGGAGAAATGAAACAAACTGGACTTAAGCTGATCAACCCTAGATTGTACCTTATCTACCATTTTTCCTAAACTTCTGTACAAGTAGAAAGGTAAATTTAAAGGGTTCTTCCGTATGAAATGCATCAGAATCCTTATGTGATAAAGGTATACCCTATCAAATCTTCCCTCACAAGTAAAATATCGTTGGACCACTCTTAACAACCTTTCATAGTGCTCCAGTATGCATTCTCTTGGAATAGTGGTACCAAACCTTTGCTTTTTGTTCTTAGGTTTCATGAAATTAGTATAGAAAACTGGATCAAGAGGCATAGCTTTAACCCACTTCTCCCCCTGGACTGGAATCTCAGTTGCAACAACCACTGTGTCCTCTAATACCTAGAAGGTAATGTCAGCAACCCTTGTTTGGACACCATTGAAATTGAGGGCAAATTCCTTTGTTCCTTGTGCATTATATCCTTGAATCTTCTCACAAAACCTCATGCAACCAACTTGCTCAAATGAAACCCTAAATGCAGGATCATAATTCACCAAGCCCAAACTCTATGGCTCACACCTCAACACACTGCCTCATTTGTTGTATTTCTTTTTCCCTTGAGTGGCCATGCTCCAGATGTGGGAAAAACACTGAAACTTGTAAAGACAAGGAGGTTCCAAGGCTAAAAACTCAGACAAGGCACTTTACACAATGAATGACAAGGTTAGGGTTTGTGAAGTTTGTGTAGTAGGTAGACTTATAACTTGACTCTTTTTGACGTGCCATTTGATGGTTTATAGCAAAAATGACCCACATACCTTGAAACATCTCATGAGACACAATTCTTTGAAAACATGCACACACTCAATGACTCAATTAGGAATGCATTGGTCTTCACAAGACCAAGGCGTGAATTTGCAATTTGTTAACAAACCTCTAACTCTACCTTGAAAATAATGATAATAACATTTGGCTCCAATGGGGATGCTATCGTCCCTGCGAGGTAACAAAGAATAGCAGACCAGGTGCCTTATCCGTTGGGATTTATTTTGACTCAAAAATACTCTAAAAATGAAAAAATAAACTGACCAACAAAACCTTTTTTCAAACTTGACACCACTAGCTAAGCTAAACAGAACCTTAGGGCCTTCACTTCGGTCTTCTATTTTTGTTGAATGATGACTTCAACTGCTCTATCTAAAAAAATAAAAATGGTTATTTACAATGAGATGAAAAGATCAAAATTATTTAAGTAAAGTAGTGTTTAATAAACCTGCCATTCACAGGTCCTCCACCAATGAGATCTCCATTGAGCTCTTGCAGTAGATAAACATTGCTTCCATGATAAGCAACAATTCTAAATGGTCCCAGGCATAGGTATTCAAACTTTCCATGCTTCCCCTTATCTTCATTTCTTGCATCTCGTTTCAGTACCAGATCATCTATCTTGAAATCATCAGCTTTTGTATATTTATCAAACATTTTTTTCATTTTATCCTGATGCAGTTGTGTGTTGTTGTACACTTACTTCTTCTCTCAATTGTTGTACATGAATCATTTGATTGATCCTCCTTTGAGCATCATTTGGTTCAGCTTCCCGTTCTTGCAACAATTTCATAACTGACATCCCTAATGAGGTAGGGAAAAATGCATATGTGCCATACACAATCTGGAAAGGTGATATAGCAATAGTCCACTTGGCAGTGATCCTATCCGCTCACAATGCATAAATAAGTTTATTGTGCCAAGCCATCTTGTTTTCCTGTAGCAATATTTTTATAATTTTGGTCAGACTCTTGTTGGATGACTCAGCTAATCCATTACCCTGTGGGTAGTAAGCTGTGGAATGACTAAGGGTTATGTTGTAATCATTGTTACACATTATTTGGGTCACCCCAGTGATCCATTGAAAACATGTGTTTATGTTCCCAAAAAGAGTCTTTCTTCATGAGGAAAGTGATTGACTTTCTCTTCTCAAAAACCCTATTAAGGAAGGTCATCATAGGTTGCACCATACACAGGGTGCGACGATGCCTGGTCGTCGCCTCTTGCTCTAAAGATGGGATGAGATGTCTCCGCAGGCTGCTCTACAGCTAGGGTACGACGATGTCAAAAGACTAAGAAAGGTCGAGTTTCACGAAATTTCTAGAAGGGGATCTTCTAGAAGATGAGGTGGTGTCCGAATGGTTTGGATCTCACGCGCTTATTTGATTTGGTGGGATAATCCTAATCTCTTCAACCATCTCTCTTTCTCCTATATAAAGAGGGATTTATCATGGAAAAGGCAGAGGTTAATGAAGTTTAATGAAGGTTGATTCAAGCAAGATTAATATTGAATAGGCTAAGAATTGGATGAGGAATTCTACTTCAGTTCATACTTGAGGGCTTCATTTCAGTTCATCAAGTCATTGTGGATCTTCTTCATTCAAGGTTGGAGCAAGTGTGTGTGTTGGAGCAAAGGGTCATCGAGAGGGGACCTTGCAACATCAAGGTTTTGGTTGTAATCTCCACTTTCACTTTGAATATAATAGACTGATATGTTTCTTTCCCATAAAACTTGTCTTATTTTATTGTATGATTTCTTGATCACATGCATAAGTTTTTGTTGAGTATATTGGATTGCTTTCACTTTGGTTGGATTGTGTTCTCTTGCAGATTCAATATCACAAGAGCACCGGAGTGGAGCTAGGATGACACTAGCAAGAGGAAGCAACATTTAAATGGTATGTTGTCTATCTCTTGTTAACTAGTAAACTCAATAGTTAGAGCTCAGGGAAAGCATCATATTCTGTTCTGTTTTGTTCTAGATCTAGGTGGATCTAGGGAGATTTGTTTATGTCTGCATTTACCGATAAGTCCCATAACAAAATTGGTGATCATACTGGGTAAGCGACCTCCTTTTGATTTTTTGCTTTCCATTTGCCTTTAGCCTGCCTTCCTCTGATAAAGTTCACTCTCTGAGTCTGTGGGTGATCCATCTGGACTCCATGGGTTTGGAAGTTCATTTAGATCTTTTGTCTTTCTCCCAGTTTTTATTCATTTACAGAGATTGTCACAGTGCACCATATTGACAGCCTGCGATGACCCTTAGACGTCGCAACTTGCTTGACCAATCCAGTGCGATGACGTCGCACTGTGCTCTGCTAGTAGCCTGCAACGACCTTTGTTCGTTGCACTGTGTCCCATACCCAGCCTGCAACGACTCCTGTAGATTTAGTTGGAGTGACTCAATTTGTCTTTTACCTCCCCGTTTTATCTTAGTTTCCTGGGGTGAACTTCCTATGCCAGTGTTTGGTTGATCTCTAAGTTTAAAGCTTGCTCTTGATTGGTTTCCAGTGATTGAAAGTCTCTCTTTGCATTTTCACAAGTTTTTGCTTGTGATCATTGTCACAAGGATATAATCTCAGATCTTGATCTGGGTGTTTGTTTGACAAAGAGTCTTTGGTTTTCATGAAGTTTTGGATTCATTTTATTTTCCAAATTGTTTGTTGATTAAGAAACACCTTTTGCTTGCATATGTCAAAAGGTTGTCTTGTCTTTTTCATTTTTGTCTATATTACGAATTTGATTTGGGAATTGTGTTGAGAATGTCTTGATTTTCTTGGATTACATTTTCCTTTTATCACCACATTTCTGATGTTGTTTTGAAAAGGAATAACTGAATTCGTTTATTCCTTTTTAGTAATCTTTGATAAGAAAATTGCTACATTCGAAATATTGATTAAAGAAGAGAATTGGAAAATTTTGTAGTTCATGATTATTTGGAATTGTATTCATTCAGAATTAAGAAATTGCAATTTGTAGCTTTTTGTACTTCAAAAGAATACCTTCTCCCTACTGTAATTAGAGTTCATTGAATTGAAAAGTTGCACATTCATCTATTTTTTCTTTTTATTGGGTCAAGGTCACAACATCATCAGTTTCATCTTCATCTCCCTTTTGAGTAAACAATAACCTCTAAAACACAACGTGAATTTAAAATTTATTAGTAACTTTTATTTTCTGGGGATCTTTTTCAGCAACATTAGTTAGGATAACGCTTTGGAATAGGTTGTAAGGCACACTCTCCAAAGCATCAAAATATCCTCAGAAAGTTTACTCTTCCAAGATTAGGGATAAACCTCCTCAAAAAGTTTACTCTTCCAAGAAAGGACTCTACCTCTCTTTTTCTCCTGGGAGTGTCAATTTTCAGAATGACAGCAACCTTGTTGGTATCTATCTTTATTCCTTCTTTTGACATGATATGACCAAGTATTTTACCCTCTTGCATTCCAAAGTTGGATTTCTTGGGATTTAAAGAAATGCCAAACCTCGTACATTTCGGAAAAACCCTTTTCAAATG
Source organism: Picea engelmannii (assembly GCA_009831015.1). Taxonomy (NCBI): domain Eukaryota; kingdom Viridiplantae; phylum Streptophyta; class Pinopsida; order Pinales; family Pinaceae; genus Picea; species Picea engelmannii. The sequence goes on from ML823004.1 coordinate 141,375, forward strand.
TTTTAGATGCTCTTGATCATAATCTGAAAACACAGTAATATCATCTAAATAAATAATAATGAACTTATCTTTTTCATCAACAAAAGGTATATCCATAGCCCTTTGGAATGTTGCCCATGCATTCATGAGCCCAAAAGGCATTTTGGCATACATGAATGTACCCCAGGGTGTTGTGAAGGTTGTCTTCTCTTGATCATTAGGATGCACTATGATTTGCTTGTATCCAGAAAATCCATCGAGCATTGACATTTTCTGTGATCCAACCACTTTCTACAAAATGTAGTCCATCTTGGGAAGATGATAGTTATCTTTGAGGGAAACCCTCTTTAGATTTTGAAAGTCTACACACAATCTTATTTCACCACTTTTTTTTATGATAGTAACTAAGTTAGCCAACCATTTAGAGAATCTCAAAGACACTATACTCTTAGCATCAAACAACTTTCTTACCTCTTTCTCAATTAATGGTAGCAGTAAAGGATTGATCCTTCTCAATTTATGTTTGAAATGTTTTTGGTCATCTTTTATTGGAATTACATGCTGAATAATCTTTGTGTCATACACCTTCAAATCCTCATAGCTCCAAGCAAAAACATCTGGAAAATCCTTCATTAAGCTGATATATCTCTCTTTGATTTCTGGACTGAGCGTCTTCGACAATTTGATGATTTTAGGGCTTTCCTGAGTCCCATTGTTACAATCCTCTATTTCTTCATCATTTGCAGTGACTTTGGGGTTCCTTGCCACATCATTACTATAAAAAAGATTTTCCAATGGAACCAAGCCCTTAGGGATGATATTATTTTTGAGTTGAACAATGTCTCTACCAACAATTTGATTTTGGAAATAATCATCATTTGAAAACATGGTTGCATATTCTTTCTGATCACAACAATTTTCATAATCAATATTTATGTTGGCAAACTCATGAGTCATTTGGAGAAATCTTACCACCTATTTATCATCCTAAAAAATATGCCAATATTTGATGTTATCGGGTATTGTTGGTCTGTGCTTGACTTCAATCTCATATTTTTTCTTAGGAAAGATAGGAATCTTGAAAACAGAGGCTAAAGTGGCTAATGCATCAACAATCAAATTTTGTCCTCTTGGAATCAATGAGAGGTTATATTCTGTAAAACTTTCAAGTAGATCAAGAACTATATTTCTATATGCCCTCAACCTAGGATGTTTAGATTGATAGATGCCCTTAACTTGATTTATGACAAGCTCAATATCTCCATGTACAACTGTTATCTTTGCCCTCAAATCTTTTAATGTGTTCAAACCCAAAATCAATGCCTCATACTCAACCATATTATATGCACAGTCAAAAGAAAATTTGCAAGAGAAAAGTTTTGAACCTGTTTTAGGAGGAATTATCCAAACACCTACTCCAATTCCCTCCTTACTAACAGTTCCATTAAAATTCATATTCCACATTTATTCATCCTCATTGTGTTGTTGATCTGAAATTTTCCCTGCTTGATGACCTGCCTCATCTTTCACAGGGAGTTCAACAGTCTTTGGATCTTCTTCTTCAAAGCACATGTGATTGTAAAAAATTGAAGAACCAACCTCGGTGTCAACATAATAAATAGGATGATTGTTTGTTTTGCTCTTGATTCTCACCATGTACTTCAGCAGTACTTCCCTATACAGTCTCCTTTCTTGGCCAAAAACTGGTATAGTTGCATAGGACATGTCCATCTGTAGAGTGCCCTTCAACTTTGCAGCCCATGACCTTGACAACAACATACCAAATTTTGGAGGGATGTCAGCGACAACTACATCCATGACTATATTCTTTGATGGGATTTGATATAGGGACACAACCAGGTCTTTGATCAAACCCAAACACTTTACCTTCCTTGAATCAAGAGAGAACAAATCTTTGTAAGGTCTAGTGATGTCCAAACCTAGTTCATCCATGATTACCTTCAGCATCAAATTATGAGATGCTCCTGAGCATTGTGTAAGGTCATATCATGAATTTTAAGGTTGACATAGAAAGGAGGTACATCACCATCATCACCACTTTCTTCCACCTAAGGACCAAATAAGATTGCAGGGTGATCATCTTGCACATTCAAAGTATCAGATGTTTCTTCCAATTTCAACATTTTGATGATTTGGCTTCTATATTCACCATTCCTTATCAACTCATTGAAAGGAACATAAATTTCGATTTTTTCCATCTCACTTTCAAAATTAAAAGGATATTGATCTTTTTCTATCTCTTTGATGACTGCATCTCTTTTTGTCTCCAGGACCTTCTTTGGGGGCTCTTCTTTCTGTTTTCCTTTCTCCAGAGCATCCTTTGTGAAACTATATTTCTTAGGCTAACTTAAAGAAGGTACATTAACTTGAGGCGCCCTTGTAGGATTACCTTTTGGAGGGTTTGTAGGCACCTTTTTATTTATGAGATTGTACTACTTCTGAAACCGCATGATGGCATTTTGATACCGCTTCTTATATTATTTTGTTTCCATTGACAACATATCATCATTTTCTTGCATAAACTTATCATCTGCATCCATAAATTGATCATGTTCTTCTTTAGTTGGGAACACATATGTTTCAATGTAATCACAACAATGTATGTTATCTTCAAGAGATTCATCAAAAATTTCATCAACATAATTATTTTGGAAGGGGGGTTTGATTTACTGATCACCTTGGTTCCTTTGATCTCTCCTTCTGATCTGTGGAATAGGTAACCTTCTGAAATTTGGATTCTTATGTTGAACTTCAGTTATCCAAGGACAAATTTTCCACCAACCTTTCCATAGTTTTTACCATTAGATCAAATTTGGCATTTGATGACTGGGAAGTTGAGGGTTGAGCTTATCCTTGAACTTTTTTCATGTCATTTTCAGGGTTACATTTAATCTTTCCTAATGCCATCATATTTACTTCTACTTCAATTGCAACATTCATCATGTCATCTAGTGTAATATATCTCCTTTCCCTCAGCAGCAGGGAAAAATCACTGTCAAAGGAGTCAACATAACAAAGTTGGGCAGCTCCTGGAGGGGGTTTAACTTCAACATGAATTAAATTATAAACCCTCGTAAATCTGGTTGAAAACTCCTAAACTATCTCATTGGGGGATCTTTTTATGTTATTATACTGATTCGACAATTGGAGAGGATTCTTCTTGTCTCCCCATCTTGCAAGGAAGGTTGCCTCAAAGGTTGCAAAATTAGGGATACTTGCTGCTAGAAGAGCCTTAAACCATTTTATGACCTCATGTGAGAGACTTTTTGAAAACAATCTCACTTTTACATATTCATCATCTACCTCTTCAAGGTCAGAAAAATCATTAAACCAATATAAATGTCTTTGAGCATAAATGTTCTCTTCTATATCATATGGTTTGATTCTTTGATTATAGTTTTGAGGTAGATCATGCAATTGAGCAAGTAAGACAAGGGGAGCATATCTTGCTGCCATGGTTCTAGGAGGATTCTCGACTAGTTGAACAATCTAAATGGGAATCACAACAATTTGACTGGGAACTATAGAAATGAAGGATTGAAATTTCTTCTCATCAAATAGAATTTAGTCAAGTTAGATTTTGATCTAGATTTAAACAAAGTATGCTCAAAGTTTATATCAAAATCAAGAACATCGATGCTTTTCACTTCGTCCTTAGGCAATGATAAATTTCCATCCAAAACAATACCTGAGTCAGATTCCTTTTCTTTTCTTTTATGTAAGAGTTTCTCGGGAGCAACCACAGATGTTGTAGGTTCTCAATCTGGATTTTTGCTAGTGTAAATCTTTTTTGGAGCCAAGATTTCTCAATAAAATTACTTTTTTTTGCTACTGATCTTAAAACTTGAAGTCACTAGGGTAAATGTTTTCAGCCAATCTTATGTATGATTCTCTGTTACCCCCAAGAATCAAATCTGAAACTTTAGTTGTACTTTCCTACGGAAAATTTTCACTTTTTGTTCCCCGACAACGACGCTAAAATGTTAGCACTAAGTAAATTTCCTAGGTTGAGGAAGCAACTCACAAAGGTAACCACATAACCACTTTAGAACTGAAACTAGCCCTTTCAGTTCAGAGAGGATCTCTCTTCTCACTTGATCTCTAAAGATAGGTTTTCTTTTAAGGATCAGAGGCTAGATCTTGGATTAGATGAAGGGGTTTTTTAAGGTTTGTTGACAAGAAGGAAAGGAACCTGTTAGGAAATGGAGTCAACTTCTGAAAGCAAATGAAATCAGTGACTGGTAGGTAGAACTCTCAAGGAAGCAAAGGCTAGGTAGGTAATGATCTTTCCGTTTTTTAATTTGTTTTTATAGAATGGAAGAAAGAGGAAAACACATAACAATATTCAGAGCACCATTAAAGATGAATTCTGATGAGTTAAGAAGGAAATGACAGTGTTCAAATTGATAGAATCTAAAGCATCATTTAAGATGAATTTCAAACCATTTGATATCCAATTTAAACATATAAGTATAAGCAGATGAAAGATAAAGAAACAAGAAGAACATACATGAAAGAACACAGACTTCGGGTCATCAACACTAGAATCTTTGGTATGAAAAATCTCTTGACCTCTACATTAGTCTTTCATTCAAATTCATAAAATATGTACAATGTTCAATACAAAATATCCTTTGTGCTTCTGCCAACCTCTTGTACATTCAAAGTGCTCAAATATATAAGCAAACTAACGTCCTAGGCTAAAGAAGTCAAATTTCACTACTGTTCTATAATTTTGGATATGATTAAATCAAAAGAGAACAAGTTGTAAACTAGCTAAAAATAACAAATTATCCTTGACCATATTAATGCATACAATATTCTTTGACAAAAAGAGATATCCAACATATTTTGAAGTTTGAGGCTGTTGTGAGTCATCAGGGACAACTGGAGACAAATATTGGATTCATATCAGTGCTGACAAGGCTCCCTGTCACCTTTGCACAGTGAGTTGTTGTGACACGTTGTGTAACTGCAACCTATAGTTGTTGCGTAGTGAGCTTTACACAATGTGGTGGATTTCTTTAGTAAACCTTATTTAGGAGGTGGCTACAACATTTATGGAGGCTCCAAATCACAACTATATCATTTACCAATCATTACCCAATGTCCTTCAACCTCCTATGTACTTACAACACTTACGTAGCGTGAGATTGCTACGCAAGTTCTGTACAATGCAGTTTTCTAGTCAAAATTCAAAACTGATTATTTGTGATTCCTCAACAAGCAAAATAGTGAAGATATGAAACCTATAACTCAGCCACCTCTGCAAGTAGGTCCAACTTCCCTCTAGCTTGATCATCAATCTTCATCCTCAACTTCAGAGACATGTTTTCCTTTCTCAATGACAAATTTTTCCTTTTCAAGTTACCCACTTGCCTAAACAACAGTGCATTCCTTCTCAGTTTTGATTGGGCATTTGTGAGGGATACACAAGCATTGTCGATGGCTGGTCCACACTCCTTAAAGTGTCTCTTAAACCTTATATATGATACTATTTTACCATCCCTGAGCCGAATTATTCGGTCTTGAGCCTCCCTGAGTTGCTTATTTAGCCACTTGATGGTTTTCTCACCCTCTCCAGGTGAAGTATAAATCTTCTCAACTGGTGCAGGTTGGCCCTGTGCTTGTGTTTCCTCCGCAAGCTTGTAATAAGAGGTTATCTTTCTGGTTAAGGATCTTGTTAAGGGGGGTGTAAGTTTAATCAAATCCACAGTCTTAGGACTTTTTTTGCTTTCCTCCTCTTTAGAAGTTTCTAGAACCTTTAAGGTCGATTTCTTCTTTGAACCTATTGCATCTTGTGGAGTTTGAATATCATAAACCCTCTCAGGCAATTTTATTTTCATTTCCCTTTTATCATGAAAAATATGAGTTATGACATGTTGAGCTTCCTTAAGTTGATATTTGTTGGCACAAAGGCAGACCCAGGGTTCAACGCACCAAAAAAACCCTAACTACTAGTCCTTTCGGCAACACCTGCAAAGCAGATGAAGTCTCACCCGAGGTAGAGTCAGGGGTGGTTGCAGGACTCAAGTGTCTACAACCTAGTTGGGACACATATCTGTGATCATAGTACTTAACAGAGCACTCAACAGTTAACATCCATTAATATTTAACTCTTATCCACTTCGCAGGAGAAAACCCTAGTTACATAACAATGCAGTATTCAACAAGATCTAACACATCCAAGCACTTAGCATATAGAAATAGGTCAGATCTAACATTCATTCATATCACTAAGCACTAAGCTACTATATTAGATGCATCTAACATGTGTTGCTACACTAAGCTACTATATCAGATGCATCTAACATATGTTGCTACACTAAGCATAACTCACATAACAACCATAATGCACAAAGCGACCATAACATAGGATATACATGGTTCACCCCCAGCGTGGGGCTATGTCCACCAACTCTTCTTCTCTTTATTATCGTCGTTCAATGCACAGAGTCACAAGACCCACTCCGCATAGGACAAGAGATCTGCACGCACCTCTCCAGATCCTCCTTCCCTGAGCTAGGCACAACACAAAGCCTTCCTTATAATCACTTGCACTTAGCTCTGCAAGTTCTCAACACACAATATGCATAGAGCTAACTCAATCACATAGATCCAACCACTTAAATCACTTGCACTTAGCATAATACAACACTTAGCTATCGACTTGCAACTGCCTCTTTCTTACATCGCCTAGCTATCTATTTATACTTTACAAAAGGGGCTTGAACATGGGTAAACCCATGGGCTGACATCCCATACCCGTTACATAAAACCCTAAACCCAAAAATCCCTAAAAAGGGGGCAAGATCCCGTGATATCTACTTCTCCTTCGACCAGCCTGTCGAAGTCCCAAAAATGGTCAAACATGACCAAGGTTCTCCAAAAATTGGTCAAGGGCCAACATGCCCCCAACACTCTCCTGTGACTCGTCCCGAGTCACTCTGATCTGGGTAAATCTGCCTCGAAGGCCTCGAGCTTGGCTCAAGCCGCCTCGACCTGTTGCTTCGCTAGAGCCTCCTTCTCGGTCACAAGTCCTTCTAAGCGTTGTTTTACTGTGGTGACCACTTGTTCTAGTTCTGCACCTCGTCCTTCAATCTCCTCAAAAAGTGTGCAAGCTTCGTCCTACACTGGCTGGAGCCTCTGGGTTACTTCCATGACCTTGCTCTGAATGGCATGGACTTGTTGCTGAATCGTGCGCTATTCCTGGGCTCTTTTCATCCTCTTGATCGTTGACAGTGGCTTCAACTACGCTTGCACTGTTGCTGATTGCTGCTTTGCCTCCTGGAGCTGTGACTCTAGTGTCCTTAGTTCAGGGTCCTCTGCAAGGTGCTCGTAGGTCTACGCACTTCGACTGCTGAGCTATTTGCATTCTAAGGCCAATGCCTTGATTCTTTGGACTGCGCTTCGGGCAGTTTCTTCTCTTTGGTCTCGCACTTCCTGCGCAGTGCTTGGTATTGCTTGTAACTCAAGTTTTGTGACTCTTTGTTGGAGCTGCTGAATGGCTTCATCTAACTTCCCCACTTGACTCTCCACTGGGTCTTCTTCCATCTGTTCTAAGCTTGTCACAGAGCAAAGTGCTCTAGTGACTGCTTCTTTAACTCCATTCTGCTCTACAAGCAACTGTTCTTTCTCCTTCTGGATCTGCACTCTATCCTCTGCAAACTTCGTTTAGAGGTCGTCTTTTTCTTGCTGCGTAACCCGACATTTCTCTATGGCTTCCTCTTTTTCTTGCTTTAATGCCTCTGTGGCTTGTTCTTCTTCCTCCTGGACACGACGAAGGCAAGCTTCTGTCACATCTGCTATCCTGCGTAGCTGGGCAAGTTCATCTCCCAACTCTGTTCCTTCTAATGGCGGGGGCGCAGTAGACACTACACGACTGGAATAGAGGGCTTGATGTACCCCTTTCAGCTCTGCTTTAATGCGATCATACATGGTTTCTTGTTTTGCTTCATTACGCTGTAAAATATCTTCTGATATATCTGATACAACGATGATGATGAGGTCAATGTCATCCACCATGAGCACAGTCTGGAGCTTGGGCTTACTAGATTTGGACTTCTTCCGCGATGAAGGTTTCTTGGGGGAAACCTTTCTTTTCTTGGATGTCTCAGCCTCATCAATGGGATCCCTAGGCGGTGTTACTTCACCCTGCTTCTGCTTATCTTCTTCCCCTTTGTCCTCTTCTTTATCTACTTTGTCACCTCCTCCCCCTCCAAGTGAATCTGAAGCAGTGTCTTCTGATGCATTGTTCAGTTCCTTTACCTCTTCCTTCTTCTTCCTTCTGCTACTGCTGGGTGCATCATACTCTTTGCAAGTGACAAAGGGAATTCCAATGAAGTCAGGGTAGACAGTTCTTCCTGGTCGACTGGTATAAGGAACTCTGCAGGCCATTCCTTAGTTATTTCTTACATGTCCTCCTCTATGAGATTATAGTAGGATTGAAGCTCTTCTTTATGTTCGTCTCCACACGTAGTGATATAAATAAAATTTCTATCTGCATGGAACTTCACAAATGGCCTGAACCTGTGCAGGGTGTTGTTAAATTTGGCAGCATCGACAATCACTCTCCAATGAGGGGCCATATGGACCACCCTGAGGCTATCTAGGGAGATTTGGAAAATCAACCAGTCTTGTGAGGTATTGAAAAAAGCCAGGGGGAACAGACAACCTCTGTGAGTCAAACCAAAAGTCAGGATGAATGAGATGCTATGCGAGTCTAATGCAAAAGTCAGGGGGAACGTACAACCTCTGTGAGCATAGACAGTCTAGCGCAAAATTCAAGGGGAACGTACAACCTCTGTGAGCATAGACATACTAGTGAAAAAGTCAGGGGGAACATACAACCTCTATGAGCCTAGTCAAACCTTGTGAGCCATGATAAAAAGTCAAGGTATCTAGCAAAAGTTAGGTTGAATGTAAAATTCCTATGAGCTAGAAACAAACAACATTCCTAATATTGCAAATGATGCAATTGTATTGATCTAGTGCGTTGGCATGTGTAAACATTATCCACCATGAAGAGAATTTCGAATTGCCTTGTCAAGAGTTGTAACTAAAGTCTTGAGTCTAGTTCTATGTTAGAACTAAAGTGTAATGCTGAGTTGCAACTAAAGTCTTGAGTCTAGTTCTATTTTTAGTA
>ML823004.1:159183-177140 GCA_009831015.1 Picea engelmannii
TACTTGGAAGAAATCAGATATGGATAGCAATGATCAAATTATATCATTTGCACATGATTAAGATAGCTAAAGTAGTCATTAACCAGATACAAATTGATATACACAACATGAAACAAAATATTGATATGATGAGAAGCTAAAGCCGTAACAAAACACCAAATTCTGTCTCAGTCTGTATTAAAACTCCATATCCTTGTTCTCCCACCAATGAGGATGAACCTTATTACAAAAATAATAAGTATATATAAGTCTCTCCACAGGGTAAAACCTCCCCGTGGATAATATCAAACAGTTTTACATAATCTGGGAGATATCCCAAAATCAACTAAACTAGGAAACTAAAATGCAAGTGAAATATTTGAAATATCCTCTAACTGCTCATCAAATCCACTGCAAGTTCGAATTTATCTGCAATAGACCAAAAATAACAAGTTAGAAAGGTATTTCATTAGCAAAACAATAAAAATTTGATTCTACAGACTTAGCTACAGAATCATCTAATTCTGTAGCTAGTCTAAAATAGCATACAGGATCAGATAGAAATCAAATCAAATCTTTTTAAAAGAATCAAATCCAATTTTCTTTCAATAAACATTAAAAACAAATCACTAATGATTCAAATGATTTTATCATTCAATATAAAACATAATCAAAAGTGATTTAATCGAAACAGGGGTGAGAATACTCTGTTTCATTTTACCATAAAATCGGGTCAAATAGTAACAAGACTGTTTCATATCAAATGAAATCCATAGTGAGTCATATCATATGCGATGCGATTTAATCCAACACAACCAGAATCCATTCGTTATAGCTATAATAATGTAGCATAAGATTAATGTTGTTTTAATTAAATACAAAGATGGAAAGATTGTTACGATCATGGGTAAATATAACAGCATCAACCAAAATTCGCCATAGATTTCGATCACTGAGCGTCATACAGTCAACAGACAAGATCAATTAATAGTGATCAGAACTATCATCAAGTCGACAAAAATGATAATCATAAACTGGGCAATAATCAGAACAAATCGTGACGGAGTTGAATATAGAATAATAGTGAATCCAATCTCATTTTACAAATCAACTTGTAACTGAATATTCATTACAAATCCAACCGATAACAGGGTCGTTCTAACAGCAAACCAAAACGAATTAACCGGCTGGGTTTCACATAATTGTTACGAATTGAATCCATTCACGATTTGGGTGAATTTGTACAGAATCATTAAAAAAAAATCCAAACTGTATTCGAATTGGTCGAAAGCCATATAGACATAAAACCGTAACAGTTAACCATATCACAATTGTTACCAATCATAGCATATACATTATAACGAAATCAAAACAAAATGCGATTGTGTTCAGAATCAAAATATGAGAAACAACTTGTGTCTATCAAACGACTTCAATCGACAGCAGAGCATTCATTTTGGCTAAATCAAACAACTCAAATCCATACCAAATCAATCAAATCGATTAAAATCTAGTCTAAACTAAACTGGGAAATGGAATTCCATTCAGTCAAAGCAAGGCTAAGTATACAATGTAACGAAACCAATCAATACTGAACATCGCTATTCAAAAAAATTTTGAATTGTTATATAAACTCATACTATTTAAAAAAATGATTGATATTACACATACCTGTGTGACGAGGCTATCGAATCACGCCAGCTTAGAATTCACCACAGCTGTGGCCGATTCCACATTTTTAAACAAAATGGAGCCTGTCGTTCTTTGTCTCTTATCAGTGGTCTGTAGCTCAGCCTTTTGACGGGTAAGCAGTGTAACCTGGTCCTCCAAAGATTTAATCTTTGACTGTAGCATCAGCACATCAAAATAATATCTCTCTAACCATAAGCCGCATTGATCACAGGGTGGCACTGTAGGCTTCGACAGAGCAGGAGAGGGTTTAGATGAATGACCGAGGGTTTCACAAGGCAGCTTAATGCCTGGGTAGTTAGGGTCGTTTTGCAAACAAGGTGGTAGGTTTGACACGAAGTGATATGAGGGTCTGGCACACAAACCTTCCGAATAGGGATATTCACTTGCCAAAAAACGTTCAACCTCTGAATCAGAGTCCTCGCTCAACACGATAGGGTCAGGATTGACAGGGGGTTTTGGCTTGCTCCTCGCCATTCGAGAGATTAGACGCACATTCTTTTTGCCTTTGGCATTTGCAGTAGGTTGGGCTTTAGGCTTCTTTCCCACGGGCTTAACAAATTCGACATCCTTGGTCACAGAGTGGGGTAGGTCGATAGGTGAATCGGGTAAGGGTTTAGGTAAAAGGATACTGTAGGGTACCGGGGGTATAGACTTGTCCTCGGTCACCACAGGTTTGTCAACCTGTGGAGGATCCGAATCCACAAAATTATTGCGAGCAAGGAAATCATTCCAGCAGTCTCGGTGTAACCCCAGATGACAAACAACAATCATTTTAACCAGCCCATAGTGAAAGAGGCTGCTGTCAGCCTCGTTCCTTTTGTATTTTTTAGACATTTTGAACAGGCTTCTATGCAGATAGTATGGCATATTGAGCTCAAAACCCATAAAAACCATAAGCAAACGAAGGTGGTGTAAGAAAACAAACCCATACCGACCTTCGCAGGTGATAAACTGTTTGATGATCATCAATAACTCATGCCAGCGTTGTTTAAGCATGGTCACGGGAAAACCTTTGTCACAGGAGCTAACCTTACGCGACTGAAAGAGCAAATTCCAAGGGACTTCTTCTACCTTGCAATTCTTGGACCATCGTTGTCCAGTGGCAGGCAAACCCGTAGCAAGACTGACAAACTACTCGTCAATTTGCAATTAAACATCGCCGACCTTGGCTCGACAACCATCAAAGGTCAATGCGAATTGCCTAGCAACGCAGAGGTTAAAACCATCAAATTTCTGTATGAACGGGAGCCACCCATTTTCCTCAAGGTCATTGCGGGCACTGTCGAACATCAACAGAGCCTGGCTACCATTCGGTTCATCCCTCACGACTGGAGCCATGGTGCGAGCACATGGTAAGGGTTTGGGTCGAAAAGACCAGCACACATGAGCAGAGTCATTCGGTCTAACAACTATGAATGATCAAAGGGGAAGCATTAATGTGCGCATGCGAGGGTGGTGGAATCACTTACCGCCATGCAAAATATTAATGGCAAAGAACAACCGGCGTATTAACCCTCTGTTGAAACAATCATAACATAGTTCAAATCATATTATTCAGCCGACCCAAAAATCAAACGATAAATGATATACCAATGTGCCATTGTAATATTTCAAACCATGAATATTCAATGTGAAATCAAACCCATATGTTTAACCAACGCGCCATTGCATAATCAAACATTTTAATCAAAGGTTTTAAACATTGTGACAATCGTTTTCATAAAATCGACAAGCCAAGAGCTATAACAATAAGGATCACATCATATATATAAAAACCAAAAATAAACCATGACCCCTATGTAATTCAATGACTAGGGAAGTTTCAAAAAACATAAACTTTCATGCTCAATGCCTTACCAATTAAATAAAAATCAAGTTGCGCAATTAAAGTAAGAATAGGAAAATAGGCACAGTTCAAAAATCTTTTAGCCACTTAATGATAATCCAAAGGTAAGTGCCATTCAAAATATCAATAAAAGATCATGACAGTTCAAAGAACGATGGAGGAGTTTTCACGCTTACAGTCGTGAAAACTAAATGGAGACCCATTTGGAAATGTCGCAAGGAATAAAAATATCGTCTATTTGCAAAATGCGATGACACTTTGAAGTTCAAAAGACATAGGTGTAGGCAGCTTATAGGGCAATGAAAAAAAATGAATTGGCTGCCAACACAGTCCTGACAATATAACCATTTGTTGGCACAAGGGTAGACCTAGGGTTCAACGCTTCAACAACACACCAAGAAAACCCTAACTACCATCCATTTCGACAACACCTGTGAAGCAGATGAAGTCTCACCCGAGGTAGAGGCAGGGGTGGTTGCAGGACTCAAGTGTCTACAACCTAGCTAGGACACAGATCTGTGATCACAGTACTTAACAAAGCACTTAGCAGTTAACGCCCATTAATATTTAACTCTTATCCACTTCACAGGAAAAAACCCTAGTTACAGAACAATGCAATATTCAACAAGATCTAACACATCCAAGCACTTAACATATAGAAATAGGTCAGATCTAGCATTCATTCACATCACTAAGCACTAAGCTACTATATCAGATGCATCTAACATATGTTGCTACACTAAGCATAACTCACATAATGACCATAATGCACAAAGCGACCATAACACATGATATACGTGGTTCACCCCCAACGTGGGGCTACGCTCACCAACTCTTCTTCTCTTTATTATCTTCGTTCAATGCACAAAGCCACTAGACCCACTCTGCATAGGACAAGATATCTGCGCGCACCTCACCAGATCGTCCTTTCCTGAGCTAGGCACAACACATAGCCTTACTTACAATCACTTGCACTTAGGTCTGCAAGTTCTCAACACACAATATGCACAGAGCTAACTCAATTACATAGATCCAACCACTTACATCACTTGCACTTAGCACAATACAACACTTAGCTATCAGCTTACAAATGACTCTTTCTTACATCACGTAGCTATATATTTGTACTTTACAAAAGGGCCTAAACATGGGTAAAACCATGGGTCGACATCCCATACCCGTTACATAAAACCCTAAACCCAAAAATCCCTGAAAAGTGGGCGAGATCCCGCGATCTCTGCTTCGCCTTGTGCTCTGCCTTCGACCAGCCTGTCGAAGTCCCAAAAATGGTCAAACATGACCAAGGTTCTCCAAAACTTGGTCAAGGGCCAACAATCTTGTAGCTCCTTGATTACTTGGTCTTTCTCTTCTAGCTGCACCTGATCTTCATCCATTCCTTGAGCTGAATGATCAACAGACTGTGTATGCAGGGCATGTATAGGAAATCTCTTGGCATCTGACCTTTTGATTGAGCTACTAACTCTTGGTGTTTCCTCTACCTCATCAACAAAGTTTAGCCTTCTACCTTTCTTTTTAGCTAGGTGGCTTGGTGAAGAGTCATCAATCTCCTTTCCTTTCCCCATGCCCTGTTCTGCAGACCCTTTTTCTTTCCCACTTGAAACTCTAGAGGCCACTTTCTCAGCAGATGAGGGGGTGTCTCCTTTGGGATCTAAAAGAATGTTAGTTGAGGTTAAGAAAGAGTCCCAATCTCATTTTGATTTCTTGAGTTCTTCCACCACTAGAAACTTAACCAAGGAGAAATGAAACAAATTGAACTTAAGTTGATCAACCCTAGCTTGTACCCTGTCTGCCATTTTTACTAAACTTTTGTACAGGTAGAAAGGTAAATTTAAAGGGTTCTGACATGTGAAATGCATCAGAAGCCTTATGTGATAAAGGTATACCCTATCAGATCTTCCCTCACAAGCAAAATATCATTGGACCACTCTTAACAACCTTTCATAGTGCTCCAATATGAATTCTCTTACAATAGTGGTACCAAACCTCTGCTTTTTGTACGTAGGTTTCAGGAAATCATTATAGAATTCTTGATCAAGAGGCATACCTTGAAACCACTTCTCCCCCTGGACTGGAATCTCAGTTGCAGCAGCCACTGTGTCCTCTAATACCTGGAAGGTAATGTGAACAACCCTTGTGTCGAAACCATTGAAATTGAGGGAAAAATCCTTTGTTACCTGCATATTATATCCTTGAATCTTCTCACAAAACCTCATGCAACTAGCTTGCTCAAATGAAACCCTAAACATAGGATCATAATTCACCAAGCCCAAACTCTGTGGCTCACACCTCAATGCACTATTTCCTTTGTTGTATTTTTTTTTTCTTCCCTTGAGTGGCCATGCTGCAGATGTGGGATAAAACACTGAAACTGGTAAAGACAGGGAGGTTCCAAGGATAACAACTCATACATGGCACTTTACACAACAAATGACAAGGTGAGGGTTTGTTCAAATGTGTCAATGGACTCAACAAAACGATGAACAAGTATTTGGATTAGATGTATGTAGGCGCAAGCTATTTGACAAACACAAAAAAAATTCTTGAATCTTTGTGCAACGAAATTTGGGGAGTCAGAGGATGCGTAGCGTGCGATTTTTGTGTGAAGTTTGCGTAGCAAGTAGATATGGTTTGCGTAACGAGTGGAAAATGTTGAATTTGTTGTAGACAAGGGATCTGATCAAAGTAAAATGATTCTTTTACAATGAAAATGGGAGGTAGAGACATGCATATGCCAAACAAAGAACAATTTGAAGTATGATTAGTCTATTTTAGGGTGATATGACAATTTGTGTAGCGCCAAGGAATTTGCGCAGCTTGTGTACTTTTTCTGCAGACCAAGTACAAAACCACTTTGAAAGATATCAAATGTGCCATAATAACCTTTGATGACTCTTTTCTTTCATAATGTTTCATAATATGCCATGACATTTACAAAAAACCATTCCACCTAGACTTATGACTTGATTCTTTTTGACAGACCATTTGATGGTTTATAGCAAAAATGACCCACATACCTTGAAACATCTCACGAGACACAATTCTTTGAAAACACACACATACACTCAGTGACTCAATTAGGAATGCATTGGTCTTCACAAGACCAAGGCATGACTTTGCAAATTGTTGACAAACCTCTAACTCTACCCTGAAAATAATGATACTAACAGAAGTCACAACAACAACACATGAAGCCATAGGAAAGAAAATTATGCAACAATTAGCTATTACGGATTAAGACCAAAATGAATTGAGTTTGGATGGATTGATCATCATCGATGGCAACAAGAAAGCAAGAATATAAGGAAATCCTATTACTTGGTTTCATCACATGTAACACCCTTAGATGCAAAACTTTGAGGACAAAGCTTTTTAAAGGAGGGTACTATGATATGACCCTAAGGGGGGTATATATGGGGTTAAATGTATATGCAATGGGGTAAATTTATATGTAATAGTGGTTGGCCTAATAAACGGGCCACATGTGCAATGTTTGAATAGGTATATACAGAGATCATGTAGTCATTATTGAAATAATATGTGATTTGGATGTATGCATGTATTGGGGTATTTGGAGGAGGTTCTCCCGTTATTTAAGGAGTTATTGTGTAACTCGTCTTTCTTATCTATCTTGGACTTGTGCTCCATGATCACATTCGATGTACTAGTTCATTATGATATTTTAAGTATTTGGTACATAACATAAATGGACAATTTCACCTGTATTACTCCTAAATGGGGTTTCATATTCAGTTTTGTAACTCATTGCTTGAATCAAAGTTTATAATTACAAACTTAACCTAGGTGATGTCAATTTATGACCTGGCTACTTTTACAACTTCAAAGGATAGAAGTTGTGGCTAGGAATGAAATGGTAGATTTCCCTTTTTTTTTTAACTTTTTTCTTTATCGTATCTCTCCATTTAGTCGATGGGTCTACAATTAAGACTCCAGAAGTATCTTGAACTGAGGATTAATCGAAAGTAATAGTGATAATACTCCATAGGAGTTATGGAAAGGAATACTAGCCAATGACAAGCACTTTAGAGTGTTTGGAAGCAAGTGCTACATAAAAAGGGAAGACAAGAAGATTGGAAAATTTGACTCCTAGGTGGATGAAGGCATATTTGTTGGGTACTCATGCAAAATCAAAGCATATAAGTGCTAAAATATAAGACTCAACAAGATGGTGGAAAGAATCAATGTAAAATTTGATGAAACAGACTTGCTAAAGATCAGGAAGGAAAGCAAAAGTTCAAACATCTTTGAATAACAAGAAAATGAAGAAATAAAGCAAGAAGAAGAGGAGGAAGAAGAAGAACAACAAGAACATAATCAACTAGAATCAGAACAAGAAGAAAACAACCAACAAGATTTTCAAACACCTTCTAAGACACCTAATCACCATGTTCAGAAGAATCATCCACTAGAACAAATCATTGGAGATGGAGATAGAAGTTTCAGAGTAGAAATTAGAAGAAGAAAGCAAGCATAGACACCTGAACAAGGACATTTTTCATTATTGTCTGCGATTGAACCAAGTAACTTTGAGGAAGCCATAAATGTTGAACATTGGATCAAAGTCATGGAAGAAGAAATAAATCAAATAGAGAAGAATGAGACATAGGAACTAGTTCCAATACCAAAGGACAAAAATGTGATTGTGACAAAATGGGTCTTCAGAAACAAACTAAATGAAGATGGATAGGTCACTAGAAACAACACAAGACTAGTGTGCAAAGGATATGCTCAAGTTGAAGGAATAGATTTTGAAGAAACCTTTTCTCTTGTGGGTAGAATGGAAGCAATCAAAATATTCTTGGCTTATGCATGCTCCAAAATGATCAAAGTGTACCAAATGGATGTAAAACCATTTTTTTCTAAATGGAGAATTAGAAGAAAAGGTCTACATAGAACAACCATAAGGGTTTCTACTATCAGAAAAGGAATATTATGTTTGCATATTAAAGAAAGCTCAGTATGGACTTAAGCAAGTTCCGAGAGCTTGGTACTCAATATTAGATAGGAACTTACAACAACAAGGATTCAGAAGGGGAAATACATATAGTAACCTCTACGTAAAAGTGGATCGAGGCAGTATGATTATTATTGAAGTGTATGTTGTTGGCATTATCTTTAGAAGTGATGATGATAGATTGAGTTAAAAGTTTACCAAGGATATGCACAATGAATTTGAAATGTCCCTACTTGGGGAGTTGGATTTCTTCTTGGGACTCCATACATCTTAGCTAGATGAAGGCATTTTCATTTCCCAAACCAAGTACATCAAGGAAATGTTAAAGAAGTTCAAAATGGAAGACTATAAACCTGTGAGTACTCCGATGGTTATTGGTTGCAAGTTGAGAAAATATGATGAATCTAAAGAAGTGGATCAAAGACTCTACAGATCAATGATTGGTAGTCTACTCTATGTGACAACTTGAAGACCATATGTAGTGCAAGCAGTTGGACACGTCGCAATATTTCAAGCGACACCAAAGGAAACCCATATTCTAGCAGTGAAAAGGATCTTCAAATATCTTAAAGGAACTATAAATTTTGGGCTATGGTATCCAAAAGGAAATGAGTTAAATATGGTCACCTACATGGATGTAGATTGGGAAGGAATTATTGATGACAAAAGAAGTACAAGTGGAGCAATTTTCTAATCAGGTCATTGCTTTGTGTTCTAGTTGAGCAAGAAGCAATCTTCAATATCATTATCCACAACAGAAGCATAATATATCACACCAACAACATGTTTTACTTATATTCTCTGGATGAAACAAACCCTACAAGACATGCAAGTGAGATATGATGAGCCTATTCCGATACTCAGTGACAACACTAGTGCTATAAACATCTCCAAGAATCCGATGATGCATTCCAAGACCAAACATATTTCTATTCAATTCCATTTTCTTCGGGGACAAGTCACATAAAAGAATATCAATTTGGAGTACATTGGGGAAAATTAATAAATTGCGGACACCTTCACAAAGCCTCTTCCTAGGGATACCTTTGAGTATATTCGATAAAAATTGGGAGTAATTTCTGATCCAAATTGATTTCCATAATCTTCTGCAAGAAAAAAAAGGGGAACATTGTCAAGGGGAGTTACCCTTTTCCATTGATGTCAAAGGGGGAGAGAAAAACAATAAAACTACAAGAACGAAAACAAGAGGAGTTAGCATGAAAACAAGAGGACAGTACAATCATTCGGATCAGAGCACGAAGACAGGGGGAGCATGGTTGTTTTACTAAGTTTCTATCAATACCGAAGGGGGATATTGTTGGAAAATTGGTTGTCATTGATGTCAACC
Source organism: Picea engelmannii (assembly GCA_009831015.1). Taxonomy (NCBI): domain Eukaryota; kingdom Viridiplantae; phylum Streptophyta; class Pinopsida; order Pinales; family Pinaceae; genus Picea; species Picea engelmannii. Next base: position 169,042 of record ML823004.1, read on the forward strand.
TTAGAAGAAGACCTAAATCAAAGCCCATAAGCCCCTAAAAACAATGATGATGTGTCCACTTGAAGAAGCCTTGAAGGGCCTTGAAGGAGCCTTGGCATAAGTGTATATAACTCGAAAGTGGTCCCCTTGTGGTGTTGCTTTTAAACATGGCCCTCATAGGATGAGATAACATGTGGTTGTTTCCACATGCCCACTTTGAGTTGTACATAAATGGAGCCTTGAAGGAGCCTTGAGGAAGCCCTAAAACCAAGTGAAGAAGCCCTTAAATTCAAGTGAAGAAGCTGCTAAAACGAAGAGAAGAATCCCTTTAAATCCAACTGAAGAAGCCCCTAAATTATAGTAAAGTAAAGAAGCCCCTAATTTTAGCCATTCTTAAGGAAGAGGTGCGACCCAAAAGTTGTGACCCTTGGTCACACCCTCTCATGTGGAGAAGATTTATATAAATAGAGGAGATTCATTTGGAAATTGGATTACACCAATTTGACCTAGCCAAGGAACATGAGTGAATTTCAGCCTAGATGAGCGAATTTCCAAGGGAAGATGAAGTGAACAAGGGCGAAATTCCAAGGGAAGATGAAGTCTTGTGATGATTTGTTCTAGGGTTTTGTTTGAAGGTCATCTTGGAATTTTTGATATAACTTATTTTCTAGATTGATTCAGATAGTGGAACTTGGAGGTATTTCATAAGAGATAGCAAATAATATTGGGTACGAATTTTAGGTCTTGACTCATTACAGATTTGGAGTTTTACTTAGTGGAACTTGAGGTTTTTAAAACTTGGGTTTTCTTCTTCAAAACGAGTGATCTCACCATTTTTGCTATAGCATTTTTTTGGGGATGAGTCAAGGAGAAAAAAATGGAATAATTTTATAGAATATATCTAATAATATTGTGTACAAGTTTGATATCTTTATTAATTACAGGTACAGAGTTAGGGTTTGTGATTAATAAAAAAACTAGTCCCAAACAGGTGTTCGTGATAAAACAATTATATCTCAAACTTGGTAGGTCCAAATTGAATTCTACTTCTTGCATTATAAGGAGAAAGGATACTAATATCTAAGGTCCAATTTTTAGAATCATATACAAAAAAATGAGCTCATGGTGAATCTTACAAGTTTGCAGATTTGAGGTACAATTTTGAGTAGTTTTGTATGCAGATTTAAGAAGTGATTTTGGGATTGTATTTGAAGGTTTATTTGATCTTGTATCATCATTTAAAATATTCCAAGGGGATTGGTGTCTCCTTCCAATAGGTGCTAGAAATCTTGGGGAGTGGTTGCTTCCTTCAAGTTGGTGCTTGTAAAATCTTGAAACTACTTAAGAAAAGTTTACGGGGTTTTCTCCCAGTTGGGTTTCCACGTAAAGCATTGTGTGCAATGTCTATGATTTTATGTGAAGATGAATGACATGATTAATGGTTAATGTTTATGTAGCACTTGAAGGTTAACATCGTTGAGTTAAATCTATATTGATTCACCCCCCCTCTTAGTATTCTTGAATATTCTAACAATTGGTATCAGAGCGGGTTCCTTCAGAAACAGTCTAACCATTGGAAGGAAGATCATGGATAAGCAAGGAGAATTTAACAAAAATAGAACACCATTGTTTGATGGGAAAAGTTATGCTTTTTAGAGCATAAGAATGAGAGAATTTTTGTAGGCACATGGATTTGATTTTTGACAAGTTGCAGTAAATGGATACATTGCACCAACTTCTCCCCCAACAAATAATCGCAGGAAAAATCTCAGTGAATACAATTGAAAGGCTATAAATTCCATTTTAAGTGGTCTAACATGTTCATAATTTTTTAAGATTATGGATTGTGATTCTGCAAAGGAAATCTGGGACAAGCTATTGGTCCTCGACCAAGTTTTGAGGAAATCTTGGTCAGGTTTGACCACTTTTTGGACTTCAACACAATGATTGAGGAAGGAGCGCCCGGGAAGAGCTGAGATCGTGGATCTCACTTGTTTTGTGGGCTTTGTGGACCGAACAAGGGGTTCTTAGGGTTTTTATAACGGGTTATGGGATGTCGACACATGGGTTTACCCATGTTTAGGCCTTATTGTAAAAGTATAAATAACTAGGAATGTATGATAGGAAAGAGATCCTAGAGAAGTGATGTAAGAGACTTAGAGAGCGAAGTCTAAGTAGCTAAGTGCAAGTAGTTCTGAGTTGCTTTGTGCAACACAATGTGTATGTAAGGCTTTGTGCTCGGTAAAGGAGTTGGCTGTGTGCCTTGACCTAATTTTGGGAAGGAGGATCTGGTGCTCAGTGCGCAGATCTCTTGTTCTCTGCAAAGCTTGGCTATGTGACTTAGTCCATAGGAGCAGAAGAATGTAAGAGATTGGAGAATAATAAAGAAGATGAAGCAGTTGGTGGACATAGCCCCACACTGGGGTGAACCACGTATATCTTGTGTCTTTTGATGTGCTTTATGTTGTGTGGTTTATATTCTGAATCTGCTTAGTGCTTTGCTTATTGTGTATGCTGGATAGATCTAATGTTACTTAGTGCTTACTTGTGATTTATGAATGAATTCTATATCTCACTCAGTGCTATGTGCTAAGTGGTTGAAATACTTAATCTTTTCTGTTACTGCGTTGATCTATCTTAGGGTTTCATTCTGCGATGTTAATAAAGCTAATAAGTTAATGCGTATCATCTCCTACGTGTTATTAAAGTACTTGCGAAGTGTTGTAATCACAAATCTGTGTCCCATATTGGTTACAGATACCTGAGTCCTGTAACCTCCCTTGCCTCTACCTCGGGTGAGACTTCGTTTTCTTCACAGGTGTTGTTGAAAGGGTCAGTAGTTAGGGTTTTGTTGGTGCACTGTTGAAGCGTTGAACCCTGGGTCTGCCCCTGTGCCAACAAATGGTTTTGTTGCCGGGACTGAAACTGTGATTGTTGGGAACTGAGGTAAAGAAAATAGAATCTCTATGTGTAGATTTGTTGCTGTAGTGCGCAATACTCTACTTGACTTGCGAAGCTCTGTGCTAAGAAATAAACCCGATCTGAAGAAAAGAGGTAAGATCTTGAAAGAGGTAAAGCTTTGTGCTTTGATAAGAGTAAGATAAGCGAATGTTTTTGTTTCGAAAGCATGGATTTAGGTATGTTTAATAGATTCTGTCCTATTTTGACAGCTAGGGCGCAGTTGGAAGAAAGAGTTGATCTGAATAAATTTGATAGAAATAAAGAAAGATATGTTATTCCTATGCATAGAAAGAATTTTTGGACTAATAGATGGATGCAGGAACCTAGAAAGAATTTTTGCAGATTGTAGGTCCCTCATTGTGATCCTAGTGCACAGTACAAGAGAAGTTGAGGAACTTACAAGAGAAAGAGAGGATTGACACTATGTTATAACTGCAGAAGATCGGGACATGTTTCTAAGGAATGCCCTGATATAGGCCCTGTTTGTCTTTGTTGTAAATTGTTGGTCATGAAGTTGAGGATTGTCCAAGGATGATTGCTAAAGTCGAACAAATGAACATGAGACAAGAAAACTATGAAGGAAGTCAAGAGAATAAGAGCATGTTAGAAAATCATCAAGAGAATGAGTCAGAAAAATCTCAGACTATGTTATTACAGTTGAAAGAAACGATGAATGATCACAAAGATGTTGGTTTACCAGAGATCTTGAAGGTAAAACAACACATAAATGAAAGAATAAGAGACTTTGACATAGACTGTGGCTTGGACAAGGAAGTGAATATTATGACAAAAGACACTTGGAAAATTTTGGGAAAGCCTACTGTGGTACCTTCATTGGGAAGAATAGGATTGTTCAAGGGAAAGACGATAACCCTATGTGGAAGAGTTACTAATGTACCTGTTATCATCCATGGAACACCAACTGAAGAGGAATTTGAAGTCATTAATTTTGTTGAGAACAACTCCCCGTTCCCACTTTTGTTAGGAAAGACTTGGATCGAGAAGGATCAGATCTCAAGGAAAGGAGAGGAAGAAGCTATAGAAAAGAAAAAGCAAGACCTAAGGGATTTCATAGCTAGAAAAATAGACAGACTAATAGAAGAACGAGAAGATAAGTCGAAGCAATAGAGCGCAAGAGAATTAGTTGTTGAAGTTGAAAGGACACAAGAAGGTTTGAAGGACCTATCCATGAAATAAAGAAGTATACCCACCATAGAATTAATAAGAGAAGAGATATTAACTTCGAACCCTTTGAAAGCACATAAAAAATATGAAGTCACTATGAGAGGATAAGATAAGAAAAGGAATGGAAAGAGAATTCCAGAAACAATTAGAGAGACTCAGATCATAGGAAAGGAGGCAAGAAATCTCAATAAGAAGAAAGCCAAGTTGGAAAAGCTACAGGGAGTTACAGAGAATACTTTGCAGGAGGAAGGTTTGCAGGATTTGAAGCTCGTCGGAACAATAGAACGACACAGAATGGTACTTCGCCCTGGCAAATCTATATGACCGTTGGAGGCACACCGACCATTAGAATGACACTTTAGAACGAATAGGAAACACATTTATGGGTGGATGGACCACATTTGGGACATCGAGATCGTGCCATAACAGACAAATTCACATTAATGGAAGAACTCTTACCCGTTGGAAGAATCCGTTACGACGCTCGCTTAGTTAACCCGTCAGACGCTACACTGGGACCACTTTTTGCTACCTGTGATTATCTGAGACAAGAAGATAAGTGATTGTGTGTCAAATTGTGCTATCAGACCTTGCCATCCATTGTTTACTCCACCTGTCCATTCGCCTACCCCAACCCGTTTTCTTAAAACTGAGAATGTCGGGCGAACACAGTGAGTTAGAGAAGTCTGTCAAGGAGGTTCTTAAGAAGTTTAGGGCTAATAAATATATGTCTAAAGGAGTACAAGCATCGTCGACCAGGGGACTGTAGGCTTCCCCTTCGACTGGACGATGCTCTGGCCGTACCAACCCCGCGTTTGAGCAACGAAGTAAGCATGGTAGAGATATGGCGAATGCGAAGCAGATCCCGTCGATCTTACCGGATTATATCCTACCTTTGTCTGGTGTGGTTAATCACGACAACATCCCACGGGACTTCGAATACACTTTGATCACCGTGTACATCCCGAAGGGAATACGCGTGGTCGTGAGCCAGTTGGGATAGATCCCATTATTGAAGAACAATGACTTTAACCTGGGGGATAGAAAGAACTATGCGATGCTCGCACCTCATAGATACTTGATGAAGACCACTGGGAAGAAGTGTCACCTAGTCTCCTAGCCTTAGATTAAGGAGCTCGTTGTTGGCAGCCAATACAATTTTTTCTATTTCCCTATAAGCTGCCTACACCTATGTCTTCTGAACTTCAAATTGTCGTCGCATTTTCCAAATAGACAATATTTTCATTTCTTGTGACATTTGCAAATTGGTCTCCATTTAGTTTTCACGACTGTAAGCGTGAAAACTCCTCCATCGTTATTTGAACTATCTTGATTTTTTATTGATATTTTGAGTGGCACTTACCTTTGGATTATCATTAAGTGGCTGAAAGGATTTTCGAACCATGCCTATTTGCCTATTCTCACTTTGATTGTGCAACTGGATTTTATTAAACTGGTAAGGCATTGAGCATATGGATTTATATTTTTTGAGACTTGCCTAGTCATTGAATTACATAGGGGTCATGGTTTATTTTTGTTTTTATCTATATAATGTGATCCTTATGTTAAAATTTATATAGCTCTTGGCTTGGCAATTTTATTTGAATTCGATTGGCTTAATGTTTTAAAACTTTTGATTACACACTTATACGATGGCGCATATTTAACATTTGGATTTGATTCCACGTTGAATGATAATGGTTAGAAAATCTATGGTCAATGGTGCGTTGGCATATCACTCATCGTTTGATTTTTATGGTTGGCCGAATGATAAGGTTTTAAACTATGCTATGATTGATTGAACAGAGGATTAATCGCCGGTTGTACTTTGCCATTACTGTTATGCATGGTGATAAGTGATTCCACCACCCTCGCATGCGCACATTAATGCTGCCCCTTTGATCATTCATAGTGGTTAGACCGAATGAATCTGCTCCTGTATGTTGGTGAATGTGAACCAAACCCTTACCATGCGCTCGCACCATGGCTCCAGTCGTGAGGGCTGAACCCAATGGTAGCCAGGCTCTGTTGATGTTCGACAGTGCCCGCAGTGACCTTAAGGACAATGGGTGGCTCCCGTTCATACAGAAATTTGATGGTTTTAACCTCCGCGTTGCCCGACAATTCGCATTAACCTTTGATGGCTGTCGAGCCAAGCTTGGCGATGTTCAATTGCAAATTGACGAGCAGTTTGTCGGTCTTGCTACCGGTTTGCCTGTCACTGGACAACGATGGTCCAAGAATTGCAAGGTAGAAGAAGTCCCTTGGAATTTTCTCTTCCAGTCGCGTAAGGTTAGCTCCTGTGACAAAGGTCTGCCCATCACCATGCTTAAACAACGTTGGCATGAGTTACTCATGATTATCAAACAATTTATCACCTGCGAAGGTCGGTATGGGTTTGTTTTCTTACACCACCTTCGTTTGCTTATGGTTTTTATGGGTTTTGAGCTCAATATGCCATACTATCTGCATAGAAGCCCGTTCAAAATGTCTAAGAAATACAAAAGGAATCAGGTTGATAGCAACCTCTTTCACTACGGGTTGGTTAAAATGATTGTTGTTTGTCATTTGGGGTTACACCGAGACTGTTGGACCGATTTCCTTGCTCGAAATAACTTTGAAGATTCGAACCCTCCACAGCTTGACAAACCTGTGGTGAGCGAAGACAAGACTGTACCCCCGGTACCCTACAACGTTCTATTACCTAAACCCTTGCTCGACTCACCTATCGACCTACCCCACTCTGTGACCAAGGATGTCGAGATTGTTAAGCATGTGGGCAAGAAACCTAGAGCCAAACCCACTGTAAATGCCAAAGGCAAAAAGACTGCCCGTTTAATTTCTCAGATGGCAAGGAACAAGCTGAAGCCCCCTGTCAATCCTGACCCTATCGTGTTGAGTGAGGACTCTGATTCAGAGGTTGAACGTTTTTTGGCAAGTGAATATCCCTATTCGGAAGGTTTATGTCCCGAACCCTCATATGACTTCGTGTCAAACCTACCACCTTTCTTGCAAAGTGACCCTGATTACCCTGGCATTAAGCTGCCTTGTGAAAACCCCGGTCATTCATCCAAACCCTCTCCTGAACCTACAATGCCACCCTGTGATCAATGCGGCTCGTGGTTGGAAAGATATTATCTTGATGTGCCTATGCTACAGTCCATAATTCACTATTTGGAGGACCAAGTTGCACGGCTTACCAGTCAAAAGGCTGAGTTGCAAGCCACTGATAAGAAACAGAGGACGACATGTTCTATCTTGTTTAAAAATGTGGAGTCAGCTACAGCGGTCGTGAATTCAAAGTTGGCATAGTTTGAGCAGCCTCACAGGTATGTTTTATCACTTGTTTATATAATGAATTCGAATTTTTTGAATAAGTCTGATTACAACTTGGATTTGCTCTGTCATGTTATATGCATTATGTATATAGTTTTGTTTTGATTAATCGAATTTCGTTTTCCCAGTTTAGCTTCGATTGGATTTTTATCGATTTGTTGAATCTTGGTGTGGATTTGATTGGTTTAATTTAGTTAAAATGAATGCTCCGTCAATTGGAGTCGTTTTTATCTATTATAGACATAAGCTGTTTCTCATGTTTCGATTCTGAACACGTTTTGATTTCGTTATAATGTATATGATTTGATTGGTAACAAGTGTGATATGGTTAACTGTTACGGTTTTATTTCCATATGACTTTCGACCAACTCGAATACAGTTTGGATTGTTTTTAATATGATTTTGTATAAATTTACCCAAATCGTGAATGGATTCAATTCATAACAGTTATGCTAAAACCCAGCCTGTTAATTCTTATTGGTTTACCGTTAGCTCGGTTATGATTCGGTTGGATTTGTAATGGCAATGAATATTCAGTTACAATTTGATTTGTAAAACGAGATTGGATTCACGATTTGTTTCTATAATTAAACTCAGTCGTGATTTGATTATTGGCCCAGCTGATAATTATAACCTCT
>ML823004.1:215763-236605 GCA_009831015.1 Picea engelmannii
CAGCAAGTTGCAGCTTGCAAAACAGAGGTTGTAGCCTCATTATGAGTTGGTGCTCATATGTATGATAATGTAAAGAATGTAACTATTACTTATCATATAAAGAAAAAGAGGTTTTTACCCTGTATGGGTTTCCTCAGGAAATACCTGTCTCTGTGTTTCTCAAATATGTGAATGACGCTGAAAGTGCCATTGTTTATTTCCCTGCATTATTGTGATCATCATTCAATGTTTCTGCAAAGAGTTTAAAAGAAGCATAAATGTTTAAGCACGGTAACAACTGATTCACCCCCCCCCTCTCAGTTGTCCAACACAGTTCAGTCCACAGAAGTAGCAGAAGACGATATTTGGACCATGTTATTCGATGGTGCTTGTACTAAAGAATCAGTAGGAGCAGGGGTGGTATTGATTTCTCCTTCAAAGAAAACTTCTCATTTGTCCTTTAAGCTTGATTTTAAAGTGACTAACAACATTGCAGAGTATGAGGCACCGCTCCTGGGATTAAATGCAGCCAAAGAGATGAAGATTCAAAGATTACAGGTATTCGGTGACGCAGATTTAATCATTCAGTAGGTAAACAAGTCCTTTCAAGCAAAACATGTCAGGCTGAAAGCCTATAGGGATGAAGTTTTGAGAGCAATCCATACTTTTACAGATTTCAAGATTTCATTCATACCTAGAGCAATGAATGAATTGGTTGATTCATTAGCTGTGTCAGCCTGTGCTTTTATACCTCCTCTACCTCCCAAATTAAATTATGAGATTCAAGTAAAGTACATGCCATCCCTCCTTGACAATGTAAAATTATGGAAGGTTTTTGAGGATGATGCTGAACTCACTAGATTTCTTGCAGTAATAGATGAGTTTGTAGATTTGCAAGTTGATTTGGAAAATGAACCAACAAAATTCCTAAAGGTTTGGTTCCTTTAGAGAAGCTTTTTGATAATAATGATGTGGCGATCAAAATGGAAAAGAAGGAAGAAAACTCAGAGGTTTTTCAGTATAATGTAGCCAGTGAACAGGATCCCAAATATGTCAACTTAGCTTCACATTTGACTGAAAAACAAAAGGCTGATTACGGTGAAATGTTAAAAGAGTTTGCTGACATCTTTGCTTGGCAATATGATGACTTGAAGACTTTCGACACTGAAGTAATTCAGCACAAGATTCCCTTGAAAAAAGATACAAAACCATTTAAGCAAAAACTTAGATCTTTCAGTCCTATGTTACTGCCTGCCATGGAAAAAGAGATCAAGAAGCTTTTGGATGCTCACATTATTATACCTCTTAGGTACTCAGATTGAATTGCTAATCTCGTACCTGTCAAAAAGAAGAATGGAGAGATCAGACTCTGTGTGGATTTCATAAATTTGAATAAGTGCTCTAGGAAGGACAACTACCCGCTGCCGAAGATGGAACATATTTTACAGAGAGTGTCAGGATCAAAGGTGATGTCTTTTATTGATGGGTTCTCCGGATACAACCAGATTGTTGTCCATCCGGATGATAGAGAAAATACTGCCTTTACCACTCCATGGGGTACATTTATGTAAGAAAAGATGCCGTTCAGATTGATGAATGCGAGAGTGACATTCCAGAGGGCAATGGACATTTCTTTCGTTGGAGAGAAAGACAAATTCGTCTTGATATATCTTGATGACATTACTATTTTTTCAAGCAGCCATGAACATCATTTGTAGCACTTGAGAAAGACATTCCTAAAATGTTGAAGGTATGGCATCTCTCTTAATCCTAAAAAATCTAATTTTGCACTCAAAGAAGGGAAATTACTTGGACATATTGTTTCAGATAATGGGGTGAAGATTGATCCAAAAAGAGTAGAAGCCATTAAAACCTTGTCTCTTCCTAGATTAAAAAAGGACATTCAGTCTTTCCTCGAAACTATAAACTTTATCAGGAGGTTTATAGCCAACTTTGCAAAACTTACAAAGCATATCACTTCTATGTTAAGAAAGAACTCAGAAGTAAGATGGACTGAAGAAGCTAAACACTCCTTCAATGCTATCAAAGAAGCCATTACGACAGCCCCTATTTTAATCAGCCCTGACTTTGATAAGGAGTTTTATATCTTTTCATTTGTTGCAAAAGACACAATTGCAGCAATACTATTGCAGAGAAATGCCGATGATCAGGAGCAACTAGTTGCCTTCTTCAATAAAGTCTTGAGGGATGCTAAAGTGAAGTATGAGTTATTGGAGAAACAAGCATACGCGCTCATCAAGTCATTAAAAGCCTTCAGAGTTTACATCCTTCAATCTAAGGTAATAGCTTATGTGCCTTCCAGTTCAGTTAAAGATGTGCTTATACAACCCGACATAGATGGAAAAAGGAGTAAGTGGATAGCAAAGTTAATTGAATTTGATGTTGAGATCAAACCGACAAAACTTGTGAAATGTCAAGGCCTTGCCAAACTTCTTGCAGAAGAAAATTGTAAACTGCTTGAGATAAATTTGGTAAGTGTAAATGCAGATAATGTTCAGTCTTCAGAGGATAAAGGAAGTGAAGAAATGCAGGTCTCAGCTCACCTAGCCAACTATAAATGGTACAGTCACATCATTCATTTTTTGCGAACTTTATCAGTCCCTTCAGATTTGACAAGAACACAAGGGAGGGATTTAAAGCTCAAAGCCATGAATTTCTGCATCAATGGTAACTTATTGTTCTGGAAAAATCCAATAGGGTTATTATTGAGGTGCATAAACCAAGAGGAAGCAACTAGGATCATGACTGAATTCCATAATAGTGAATGCGGAGGACATCACTGTTGGAAGACTATCGCGCATAAAATCTTGAGAGCTGGTTATTACTGGCCATGTTTATTTTCAGATGTGTGTGAATTTGTGAGAACACGTAACAAGTGCCAAAGGTTTGCAGGCAAATAGCAACTAAAATCTCTCCCCGTCAAACCTATTGTGGTCACAGGTCCCTTCCAGCAATGGGGTCTAGACTTCATAGGTGAGATTCACCCGCCTTCTAGCAGTCAACACAGATGGATCCTTGTTGCCATCGATTATTTTACAAAACGGATTGAGGCCATTCCTACCAAGAATGCTATCACACTGTCATCATTAATTTTTTGCAAGAAAACATATTCGCCAGATTTGGTTGCCCTAAGAGAATAGTCACTGATAACACTGCTGCATTTAAAGATAAACACTTGGTAAAATTATGTGAAGAGCTGGGAGTTCAGCTAGTACATTCTACTGCTTACTATCCACAAGGAAATGGCTTATCTGAGTCATCGAATAAGAGTTTAGTCAAAATTATAAAGAAGCTTCTTGAACAAAATACCAGAAGCTGGGATTCCAAGCTAAAATTTGCTTTGTGGGCTGACAGGGTTACAAATAAAAAGTCAATTAGCACATCCCCCTTCAAGTTGGTATATGGTACTGAAGCCATATTTCTTGTTCAACTTGCACTGCCAGTTGCAAAGTTTTTAAAATAAACTGACTCTAAACCAAGTGATTTAACTTGAAGGATCCATAATCTTGTAGAGTTGCAGTAGGACAGAGAGCAGCTTCTGGAAAAGACATAATTACACCAGGAAAAGATGAAGGAGATTTTCGACAAGAAAGTCAAAGAAAATATTTTCACAACAGGGGAATTGGTCTTAAAATGGGATGCAGCAAGGCAAGAAAAAGGGAAACACGACAAATTTGATGCTCTCTAGGCAGGTCCTTTTGTCATAACAACAGTTCAGCATAACAATACCTTTGTTCTCCAAAATCTTGCAGGCGAAGAAGTAGCAGGTGGCCCTTTCAACGGGCGTTTTCTAAAAACCTATTTTTCATAAGGCTTTTCTTAAAGCCCTGTTTTACTTGTACATATTCTTTTCAGTTTTGTTTTTGTTCTTATTGCTTGAATAACTCCATGCCCAATGGTACTGAGCAAAACCATTTTTCAAATTTTCAAATTGTAATAAAGGCTACTGAGTCTAAATAGGTTCTTGGTGACCTCACAGGGAGGTATCCATCCCAGTTGGAGCCAAATGTTAGCTCCCAAAATGAATCAGTCACTTGGTTTCATTTTGTAGGTGATAGCATGGTCATCTGTAGGATTCTCTATTTATTTTTAGATTCTTCTAGTGTCAAAACTTAGGTTTTAAATTCATGCCTTAGAAATAAGTTGATCCATAAAGGTTATTTTTATAAAATTTCGTGAAGAGATTTTCAACAGCTAACGCATGTTGCAAGGTTGATGTTAGCTGGTGAAAGCAGCGGGTTTCAACGGGTAAGGAGTACTCTCCTGCAGATAGGCTAGCTGGTGAAAGCGCGAAACACGTGTTTTTCTTCCACGATTCTAGAAATTGAAAAGAAGACACGCTCGACACATGTCACATAATTATTGTGAGGCGTTGGTTGAAGCGAATGATGACGAGGATACCGTTGTGCACATTTGACCGAATATTATGGCGAATCGTGCTCGTGATTGCATGCTCTAGCAATGAGAGCATTGGAGATAACGAATTCACATTCATCATCACAGATAGAGGAGGTACAAGTCACTCAACGACATCAAATCAGTACTCATTTTAAAACACGCACTGATTCACAGGTAATATGCTATGGTTCCATAGTTTGAATTAGCAACACCGAGATTTTTCACCAGTGCCAAAACCTTGGCTCAATCAGGAAATCACTGTGACAACTGTCTGCAAAACATCCGAGGTTCGAGTCACAGATGGCCAGGAAACAAAGTGGTTTATTACTGATGAAAGAATTGGATAGCCTGTCATTCTTACATTCGCATCCAGATGTGCAAAAACGTTTCTTAGACGCAGGCTGTATGAGTTATGTTGAAAGGTTACAAAATGGTTGCCACCAAATAACAGCTGAAGCATTTGCTAAATCATATGATGGAAACAGAGCTAGTGTGGTTTCTGTAGAAATGATAGTCGATGAAGTTGCCATTTCCACAGCAACCGACTTACCCAGATCAAGCCAAAGCTGGTTTAAGACAACAACAACCAAGAATTTTCATTTGAGGGTATACCTTAAGGAAGAATTCAGAGACATCACCTGGAAGAAAAACATGCCAGTTTCTCATCTGGAAGATGAATGGCAGGACCTGTTTAAAGGCATTCAACTCTATATCACCTCAGAAGGCAGGTATGACAAGCTAATGTTATATCATTTCAAACTTTTAGATCATTTCACAGGGAAGACCCTCCTGGATTTACCTTTCTTCCTTCACAAAAGCCTAACCAAAGTATGTAAAAAGATTAGGGCTGAACCTCTAAGCATAAAAAACACCCTTTGTCATTTTGGCTTGATCAAACTGATAATTCTAGAAGAATCGAGACAAAGAGGAAGGACTTGGAAACATTTTCTTTTTTGGGAAGGCTTTGAGACCCAAACTCAACCCATGAATGAGCAGAAGAAAACTGGAAAAAAACAGTTAACTCCTCAGAGCAGTTCAAGGAGGAGGAGAGCTCTTCCAGGACCACCAAAGGACAGTATTTCCAGCATAAAGTCTAAAAGAGCAAAGAAAAAATTAGATTTTGAAACCAATTCAGAGCAGCCTACAGTAAAAAAGACAAATATTCTCAATTTGCCATACACAGACTCAGAAACAGAGCCAGAGAAAGAAGATGAAAGTCTAGCCATTAAAAGTCCTAAACACTCCATAGAAATTGCACAAGACTATGATAATTTTACTCCCATTGATGAAGGTGAAACATCAAAGAGAAAGAAGTCAAAGAAATCACAAAAAATTAAGGAACTGAAAGAGGTGATTGCACAACAGGAGGTTTTGGAAAGAGTAATCAAAGCAAGATACAAATCCCTATTTGACAATTTTGCAAAGACAAATGCCGCATTTGAGAAGTTGGCTCGTGAAAGTGTCAAAGACAAAAAGAGAAAGATTAAAATCACCAAGGACTATAACAATTTGTGGTGGTTATCAAAACGCCTTAAGAGGAAAATTAAGAAATTGTAGCAGAAGAGTAAGTCACATCCAGATCTACAGGTACTGGCCCAGGTTGCTGTGAATATGCAAGGAGATAAATCAAAGGCACACTAATTTTTTGGTAAAACAACAGTTTTGGAGATGAAAGGTTCCTTTTTGGCCAAAGACAGAACTTTCACTAGCGCAAAGGGTAAATTTACAATCAGTTAGCTGGTGAAAAGCAATACTTTCACCAGCTAACTAGCAGATCGTAAGGTGAATTAGTTGGTGAAAGTACATAAATAAATTTTTGGAAAGCTAAGCTGGAGCGAGGCAATTTTGAAGTATTTAAAAAGGGTTTGAGAGAATCAAAGGATTAACCACCTAATCAAGAAACACTTAGCATCAGAGATTCGTGGAGATTTTGAGACCAAATGCTAAATTTGTCAACTAAAGTTTCGGTTATGGTTATTAAAAGAGTCCAGCTACAGAAGACAGGTGCCTTTAACCTTCCATGACACAACAGAGTCCTAAAGGTGATGAAGTACAGATGTCAAGATCAACATAGAAGACAGCTCGAGTTCTAGGAACTAGTCTTTGCTTATCAATTGTATTTAGTTAGTTTTATTTTCTATATTTAGATACAGATCCAAGTTTTCAGGATCTAAAAAACCGATTGTAAAAGGCTATAAATGCCTATCTTTTCTGAGAGATAAGGGTTCAATCTGGGAGACATTTTCTAGCTATTGTACTTGACTTCTTATTATGATAATAGAATCACAGTCCTCTTTTGTTTTCAATATCATATTCTTTCATATATTTCATGATTCTGCACTTTATTCCAGTTTAGTTTAGCTTTTAAGAACTGTCATCTTCTTATTTAGCTCATAAACTTGGATTAAAGAATTTCTTACTGTCTTGTATGACCCTTCACATGGTTCTATTTGGTTATCTGGATTAGTATTCTTCATCCCCTTTTTCAACTCTGTTGTCTGATTATTGTTCTCTAAAAGCATTGTCTTATTCAGATACATGATAAGTGGTTACTTTCATCAGCTTTTGAGTTATCCCATTGTCCCAAATATACCTAAGCTACCATATTCTTGAGTTACCAAGCATCTTTGGTCTACAACCCCAAAGAGTTTCTTGGAGTGATAACAAGAAGGAATGCCTAATTTGTTATCTTATTCTTCACTCAAAATAGTATGAATGAATGAGTTGTTGAATCCTATTGACAAGATATGTTCAACAAAGATTATGTTAGGGTCAAACCCCTTTATCTTTTCAACATATTTCAGATTCACATTGTGGAAGTGGTTCACAAACTCATCAATGTTGTTTATAGTTTTGAATATAAAGTTGCAAATTTTCCAAGGCAAGGGTATGAATTGCTTTTTCCGTTTCTCATGGAGAAAGTGAAACCATAAATTATATTGCCTTTCCACTTTTGTCATAAACAATTTATCAGATACATGGTATGGAAGAAAAAATAAATTTTCCTTAGAACAAAAGATCCTGATAGCACTGTGATTTTCCATCTGCTCTAATGTCCCCTTTTTCTCCAAGAATTTATTTGCCTGATTTGATATCCTCAGGGTATTTTTACCAAACAACAGTCCTTTTAAAATGAAACGAAATCATTGTAAACTTCGTAAAAGTGCAAGGAAGTCTTCTGTCTCCACAATGCTTGATACCAGAAGGTAAATGGATCAAACTCACAATTCACCCTCTTACAGATAGATAATTTTAGAAATTGACAGCAATATGCTATCGCAAACACCAAATAAGAATCCATAAAGAATTTATTGTCTCTTTTGTACTGTGACAATTGGGAGGAGATTTCAATGGAAATCAGTTTTCCCCAATCAAATAAAATATAATATAAAGAATCATGCAGGAAATGGTGGTGGTGCTTTCTTGGCCTGTTAGCGTGGTAAACAACCAAGCGATTTCCTAAAAGGGGTTTTTAAATGAGTCAACCTGAATCCTGGTACTGTCTTCTAGAACAACCATGAGATTCTCCAAGAACTTAGGCAAGAGGTCCAAGCCATTGTCATGTATTTTCAGGAAATCCTTGCAATCCTCTCCTTTGAAGGTAAGTGTTGGCTCAGGGAGCTTCAACATCTTATGAAACACTTGCGGTGAAAGAGAGATGGGGGAATGGTCTTGAAGTTGTATAATCCACTGAACCGATATGTATTTCTCAACGCACCATGCAAAAAGTTATTTGCAGTCGAATACCTCAGGGACACACCCCTCGTGAGTAATTTCGGATGTCCAGATCACTTCTTTTTGAGCAGGAGGAGATGAATAGTATGAATACACTCTGGACCACTAAAAGTTCTTGTCTTTACGCCCAAAAATATTCAAAGTATCACCGCAGAACTGTTTTCGAGTTGCTACTGCCATAGGTTGACGAGAGTCTTCTTTCAACTAGGTAATACTTGAAATGAATCCTTTGATAGAGATAACAAAAATATAACCTCTGATAAATTGTACTTTAATGCAATTTAATGGAAAATCTCCTCGATCCCTTCGCTTATTAATGACGATATTTACAGAACCTGAATGATCAATTATTAGCATTAAGCCATACTAAATGCATATTGGGAGAAGCATGAAGGTGGCGGGGAGGGGCGAGAGCAATTTGAATTTGGGACCTTTTGTGAGCCCGCGAACCTGGGAACCCACGAACCCGTGGTCATGAACGATAAAAAATAGGCCAAGTGTTGCACTGTGGTCGCTTGGACTCAATACAAGAGAAATGAGATACCTAGGAGCTCGGTACTCGTGACAAGTTTGATGGTCATAATGTAGATCAAATGTCTTTCGGTGCAAAATGGATATCGTGGAACTTGGAATATCAAAGCTTGAACCCGTGAATACAAGGTTACAAAAATGGTTAAGTACATTGTAACAAGGCGGTCAGTCGGATTCATGAAATGGGAGCATAAATGGAGGTGAAGACCCGTGAGTACACGAACCCCCTGATTTTTGAAACGCGACTAAGTATGGTAACTAGAAAGGGAAAATAGTAGGGAGAAAAGAAAAGGGTAATGAGGGTAAGTATAAAAGATGGAAAATAAATGGAAAAAAGAAAAAAGTTGTGAAAAAAGAGGGGATGGAAACTTCGAAAGCGAGAATTGATCTTAACAACTAGCTCCAACTGTGGGATGATAACCCCCTACAAGTTGTCAAGAATCCAAAATATTTATGACCAAGCACTTCTATCCATTGGGCTATGGAGTCAAAGGTAAGAATATACAAACTGAAAAAAAATTATGTACAAGGAAAATGGGAAAGTTTTAGGTGAAGAAACCTTTCAAATGTTGCCCGTTCATAGACAATATTAATATTTTACCCTTCATGTCTTTGAGCATATATGAATTAAAAACTAGGATCTTTTCGATGATGTATGGTCCAATCCAGAGTACTTTGAACTTTGTATGCATCGATGGTTTCTCCTTGTCTTTGTTCTAGAGTAACACCAATTCTCCCTTCTGAAAATCCTTTACAGTTGCACTCTGGTCAAAATATTTTTTGACATTTTGTTGTCTCTGAGAAGTTTGATTCAGGGCTTTATTTTGTTCTTCCTCCGAGCTCAACAACTGATTGAGCCTCCTTTTTATAAGTGAACTGTCTTCTGCATCTTTTGTTTTAACCACGAAAGTCAAGGCATTGAGTTCGAGGCTAATTGACATTTTTGCTTCTTTCCCATAAACCAATGCATATGAAGACATCCCAATGCTGTCTTTTGGAGTCATTCTGCTTGGCCACAACACATCAGTCATCTTCAAATGCCGATTCCTTTGGTTCTTGTCAATATTTTTCTTCAATATATGAATGAGTGTCTTATTTGTGGATTTTGCAAGACCATTTCCTTGTGGATAATAATTTGATGATTGCCCCATAATAATTCCATATTCTCCACAAAATTCTGTAAATTTTGAACCAATGAAAATCGAACCATTATTGATGATAAATTTGTCTGGGACACCAAATCTTGACAAATTATTATCTTTGAGGAACTTAATTAACTCTTTATAATCATCCTTTTTTAATGCTACTGCTTATGGCCACTTCGTAAAATAATCCGTAGCAGTGAAAATATACATATGTCCCTTGCTTGAATTTGGGTTTATTGGCCTGACAACATCAAGTCCCCATTGGGAGAATGGTGGTTCTACAGTTATAGGTTGTAACGACATTGCAGATCTCTTCATTTTCCCTGAAAATTGCTAGCAACATACACATTTTCTTATTGTGGCACGAGTCTCTAAAAACTGATGGCCAATAAAATCCATCTCTTATTATCTTATGGGTGGTGGAAGTAGGTGAAAAATGTCCACCACATATTCCTTCATGGAATTCTCTCATTAGTTCTTGGGCTTTGATTTTGTCAACACATCTTAGTAATATGCCAACATAGTTCTTTTTGAACAATATATCAACAATCAACACATATTGATTTTCCTTCATCTTCAATGTTCTTCACTCTTTAGGGTTCAAGGTGACTGGAAACTACCCGGACCTCAAATAGAATACAATGTCTCCATACCATTCTGAATCATCCAATGGTTCTCCTATTGAAATTGAAATCATTCCATCCATACAATCACCATTTGCGACGAGCTTACATAAACCTTGTCATTTTACAAACTTTAAAGGTTTAATTTCAATATCATATTCTTGGATCTTCGCCAACCACTTAACCCATTTTCCTTCTCTGAACTGTTGATTCAAAAGCATATTTACTGACGAGGATGGAACATAAGCAATGACATGGGAATTTAGTATGTACGTCCGAAAGCACGCCACCACTTTCAGAAGAGCCAGGGCTTGCTTTTCCAACTTTGAATACCTCAATTCATAATCATGAAGGGTTTTTCTCATGAAACTGATAGGGAGTTCTTCACCCTTGGTATTCCTCTGAGTAAGAACATATGCACCAATTGTTTATGTAGCGAACAAATAGATGATGAAGTCCCTTTGAAAATCTGAGCTAATTAGGACTGGAGTTGTGGTGATTGTCCTTTTGATATTATTGAAAGCTTCTTGTGTATATGTTTTCCATTCAAACATTTTCTCCTTTTTCAACAATAAATTGATCGGCTTCACAATACTTGGATATCTAGGGACACATCTTCACACAAATTTGATCTTGCCAAAAAATGATTGAACTTGTTTCTTAGATGATGGGGGGTTGAGTTCATTTATAGCTTTAACTCTTTCTGGATCTATATAAATCCCTTCCTTGCACACAATATGAACCAATAGTTTTCCTTGAGTTACAACGAATAAACATTTCTTTGGGTTTAAAGAAACACCATATAATTTGGATCTATCAAAAACTTTTCTCAAGTGATGGATATGATCACCCCTTGTTTTTGATTGCACTGTCAAGTCATCTTGATAATCTGCCATAAATTTTCCTATCAACCCATTAAAAGCATGATCCATGGTCCTATGATATGTGGCTCTTGCATTCTTCAAACCAAAGGGCATCCTAGCATATGCATATGCCTCCCAAGGTGTTATGAATGTTGTCTTTGCTCTGTCTTCCTCAACAACCAAGACTTGATTATATCCAAAAAAACCATCCAACATGGACATGCAGGCTAATCCCATGACTTGTTGGAGAAGAAACTCCATGTTAGGTAAATGATAGTTATCCTTTACACTTGCTTTGTTAATATCCTTGAAATCTACACACATCTGGATTTCCCTAGTCTTTTTTCTTACTATCACAGGGTTTGAAAGCCAATCAGAATGCATGATGGGATATATTATTCCGACCTTCTTTAATTTCTCCAGTTGAACCTTCACCATAGGTTTCAATTTGGGGTTCATCATCCTTACTTTTTGCTTGACATGATTTGCTTCTTATCTCAAAGGAATGATATGTTGGAATATTGTTTTATCATAAGCTTTCAAATCATCATAGGTCCATGCGAACACATCAAGATATTCTTTCAACAATGCAACATATTGATCAACTTCCTCAATGGTGCAATGAAATCCCAAATTGACATATTTTGGGGAACCGCCAGTCCCACTATTGACCTTTCTTGTTTCTTGCACCTTTCACAGTGAAATTTCTTCTAGGAGACTCTTAGCATGATCATCTTTTGTAAGAAGAGACTCAGATTGAATACAATTTTTCGGGACAAGAGACATGTGATTGTCTTCATCATCATAATCATTCAACAATTGTTTTTCCAATTGTTCATCATTCTCAAACACTTGCAAATATTCCAGGTTATTAGGTACATAAGGTCGGAATACTATTTCTACTTGAAAAAATGTTTTGCTTTATATATCATCTGGGTTTGACAATGATGCCGCCATATCCAATGAATTTGCCTTCTCATTCTTGTCCCTTGGAATTAAAGAAATGTTAAAAGAGGTGAAAGATTCCATAAATTCGTTAACTCTTTTGAAATACAATTTGAGTCTTTCCTTCTTGATTTTATAGCTCTGGGTGACCTGATTAATCACCAACTCGAAGTCGTCAGTGACAATTAGATGTTCTATCTTCATTTCTTGTGCAAGAATCATCCCATAAATAAAAGCTTCATATTCTGCCTCATTATTAGTACATGCAAATTCAAGTTTGATAGCATGTGGATGCATAACCTTTTTTGGACTTACAAGGACAATTCCAACTCCACTCCCGGAGCTTGAACAAGCTCCATCGAACGGAATCCTCCAATAACCTTCAAACAAATACTCTTGATTCTCTGTGTCTTGAACTTTCTCTAGGATTCACTATGTTCCATGTCTAGGATAGCATAATTTCCAATCCCGATGTCTATATAATCTTTTATTAACTCATTATCCTTGTTTTTGAAAGAGAAGGGTTTCTTGGGTTCACATGGCACCTTAATCATTGCTCCTTCTTTGCCTGGCAACATCATGCAACTTCCATTGTTCATTATATATCCCCCGATCATGGATGACTGTTGGCGTAGGCCAATTTTGAGAGAAATCAAAGAAGAGTTGAAGGAATCAGAGCATCGCTGGAAAACAGGGGAGCGCGCTGGGAATAAAGGAAAAGTGGCACCGAGAAAAGAGGAAAAGAAACATGTGAGGCGTGCATGAAAGAAAACTTAACCACATTAGGGTTATTGTTTTTGTAAGACATTGTAATGGTCGAGAAGCCAAGAATAAGTATAAATAAGTACCTAGAAGGTCAAGGGTAGGGGGATAGCATGTTGGAGAAGACTGTTTTGCGTAGCAAGGAAAAAAAATTGTAGGATTTGATACCTTTTTGTAAGTTGTTGAGTTATGGGAGAGTGAGGTAACTAGACCTTGAGGGTTAGATCACAGGCTAAGGAGCCCGGTGTGATCTAGTCAGCCTCACAAAGGTCGTAGAGCATGTTTTGTAATCGTATAAACGAATTTGTAGTGCGTTCGATGCTATATGTTGCATAAACATAATAAAAGGGCCTAAGCAACCATATCTTTGTGGACATAGTCTAGGAGGGGGTGAACCACGATAGATCATGTGTTATGTGAAATGCTTATTGTTTATGTCCTTTTTGTCAATGGTTAAATCTTAGATGGATGTATTGATGAGGTAGTTAGATTTGTTGATTTACATGCATGAATAAAGAATGACATAGTTTTTAATATAGATGGACAATAGATGAAATAAATGAATATCAAAAAATACAATCCCAAATCCCCACTCATTCCCAGACTGCAAGCACTTGAGCATTGTAATCACCCATAGAACTATCTCGGGTGAGACTGCACAATACACTCTGTGTGCTGTGTTTCCTTATGATTTAGCAGGAGGGCCAATAGTTTTAGAGGGCTTTGTTGGAATTATATTAAGATATGAACCTGGGTCAGACTAGGAAGTAGGAAGAGAGAAAGACAACGAACAAATGGTTCTGTTGCCGACTAGAACTACATGGGATTGAGTGAGTAGGATCCGTAAAAGAATCACATAGAAAATGAACGTATAGAAGGGAATGTTCAGACCGTGGAATCCAACGAAGGTAGAGATCAAAAGCTGGTTGAAAACAAAGGAGCTTGAGTTTGTGCAGAAAGGCAATAGAAACCCTAAAATAACACTGTATAAATATCTAGAAAAGTACGTGTTTAGCAATTTGCATTAAGTGTTTTTTTGTGATTTTACGCATGTGTTGTAGGAGTGGATATTGAGGTTGAAAGACAACCACACAACAAATAAGAACAAACAGTTAGAGTGGAACCCTGTGGAGATCGCCCAGTTACAACAAGTTGATAAAAAAATCACACGAGCAGTAGATTTTTGGCTAGACAATATTGTTGCAGGATTTATCACATAATTTGCAGTCTATACTGCGAAGTCTTACAATGTAGCAGAGCAAGAGTTTCTAAGAGGACCATGAGGAAGGTATATTAGGTCATCGTATACTTCCATAAAGATCTTACTGTATAACAAAGGTGTAATGACTATGGAGTTAGATAACTAAACTTCCCTATGTGCATGGGGGAAAGGAGGAAGCATTGACAAGAGATGAAGAAATGGAGGAACAAATGGATAAATGAAAGAAGGAGGAGGCATTGGACCCAATCATGATGGATGAATATCAGATCAAGTAGATCATGGAAATAGCTGGAAAAACGCGCAGTGGAGTACCCTACCAATATAAGATGAATAATTAGAAGAGAGCCATAACAGACAGAGAGGGCTTGACAAGCGATAAAGAAGAGGTAGAGGATCTCTGGGGTGTGGAGCAGATTGAGGAAATTTTGTGTGCAACATATAAAAGAAAGAAAAGAGGCCCAAGGGCAAGAACAACATGTAGAACTGCTATCCATGTCAGTGTCAATGTGGGACCCATAAACCCATGTGCGACTAATACACCAAAAAGAAAACCACCGTTTAGACAACCAAATTTTAGTGGAGGAAGGACAAAAGGAAGTGCACCCAAACAAGGAGCAACAACTGGAGGAGTCGGTTCAGGAAGTAGTAGTCAAGTATCTACACCGCGCGGAGGTCGTAGTTCATCACCGTTCAAAATGGCAGAACATAATCCCACCATTAGGTTACCACAATTTTGGGGAGAGGCATCAGAGGATCCTGAAAAGCACTTGTTTTTTTGTGAGAATATTTGGGAAGCAAAGCAGATCACAGACGAGGATACAAAACTTACGCAGTTAGTTATCACGCTAAGAGACCGCACACTGGATTGGTACATGAGCTTAGTTGTAAACAATCCACCATGAACAACAAGGATGATTGCAGATGTCAAGAAGCTACTGATAAATGAATTTCAGAAACCGAGTTCAAAAGATCAGTACATGATTGAGATGATTAAGATCAGACAAAAACTGAGAGAGTCTATTTGGGAGATCGATTAGATGTTCAAACAGTTGATGGGTAAATTGAAATATGTCATGACTGACATGTAGCATCGACATCTCTTTGTGAACTCACTATTACCACATCTGAAATACCCTTTGAGGCAGTAGAAGTTTCAAACTCAGGCAAAGGCTCATGAAGGCGAAGGTCCACAAAAAACCAATGGAAACATCACTATCAACAAATGATGTGGAGCTGATAGCCATGATAGTGGAAGATCGACTGTCAAAGGTGTGGGAAAATGCCGAGAACCATTGGGATTCAATTCCAGAGCAAATACATGAGGTAAAAACTGCGATGGAGTAGTTGAAGATACATGCTGAACTGTAACAAAAGGACACACCATAAAAGGCTAGGGAAGGAGTCCCTGCTCTAGAAACAATGGAGATCATAGCACAAGGGAGTGCCAAATTCATATTAATACCTGAGATGCTATTTCTTGATGAGGAGACAATGAAGAAGCCTTTAAAAGGCATTGAGACACTAGACTTGGCTTTGCCTAATATTCTGACAAAAGGCACTATATAAATTACAGGTCAACGTCGCGCATGAGATTCAGTCTAGAGAAAGGTCTGACATGGAAAATATATGGATAGAACATGAGGAGAATACCATAATGAAGAAATTCATCATCCAAGAAGGGCATAAGAAAAAGAGGGCACAACAAAAACTTGACGAGATGGAGAACTAGATACATGTAGTCTTTCAATCCATCTCAGACAATGTAAAATTGGAGGAAGCGTCTTTGGAAGAGAAGATGAGAAATATAGTGCAGGCGTTACAACAATACAAAGACCATATCAAGGAATTAGAGGAGTGCCCAATACCTGTTACTCCTCCATACGTCATAATGAAAAGGGAATAGGACGCAACAACATCTACATAGAACATCGCGTAGAATATACAGAGAATGACATAGATGTTGGAAAAGAGAACCCAGCTATGGACACAACTACTAGAGGATATGAGCCTATAGGAGCTGCAAGGGTAGGAAGATAAATTGCATGCAAAAATGATAGATATCAAGCAATGAAAAAGAACAATGTCCCTGCCAGAAAAGATCAAAACTGCTGCAGAGATGAAGAACCTACAGGCAGAAGAAAAAGTGGTGCAGACATAAAATATGGCAAGTCAGGCTTAGTTGGAGCCCTTACAGGAGAAGGCAAAGAAACTGGTCATGGAGATCGATGGAGAGAAAATGCGCATCAAACAAATATTCTTAGAGGGGGGAGAGATATTAAGATCTCCAGTCACCGTGCAGGTAGTAGAGGCAATGAAAGAGAAGAGCTACCAAGCTCAGGAGTAATGCCAACAGATAATAGAGATGTACGACGCACTAGCACATGGCATAAAATATGTTGGAATCCGTGAATGAATTGGGATGAGTCACGATGTCAGTGTTGGGGGCCTATTTGCGCATGCTAATGTTAAGAGAAATAGAAGAATCGTTGAAGGAATCAGAGCATTGTTGAAAAACAGGGGAGCGTGCCGGGAATAAAGGAAAAGCGGCTCCAGGAAAAGAGGAAAAGCAACATGTGAGGTGTGCATGAAGGAAAACCTAACCACATTAGGGTTATGGTTTTTTTAAGACATTGTAATGGCTGAGAAGCCAAGAATAAGTATAAATAAGTACCTAGAAGGTCGAGGGCGGGGGAATAACATGTTAGAGAAGACTATTTTGCGTAGCAAGGAAAAACGATTGTAGGATATGATACCTTTTTGTAAGTTGTTGAGCTGTGGGAGAGTGAGGTAACTACACCTTGAGGGTTAGATCGTAGGCTAAGGAGTTTGGTGTGATCTAGTCAGCTTCAAAAAGGTTGTAGAGCCCATTTTGTAATCGTATAAACAGAGTTGTAGTGCGCACAACACTATATGTTACAGAAACACAAGAAAAGAGAGTAAGCAACCATATCTTTGTGGACATAGCCCAGGAGGGGGTGAACCACGGTAGATCGTGTGTTATGTGAAATGATTTTTCTTTATTTCCTTTCTATCAATGGTTAAATCTTAGATGAATGTATTGATTAGGTAGTTAGATCTGTTGATTTACATGCATGAATAAATAACGAAAAAGTGTTTAGTATAGATGGACAATAGATGAAATAAATGAAGATCACAAAATACAATCCCAGATCCCCACTCATTCTTAGAATGCAAGCACTTGAGCATTGCAGTCACCCATAAAATTATCTCGGGTGAGACTGCATAGTACACTCTATGTGATGTGTTGCTTTTTGGTTTACCAGGAGGGCCAATAGTTTTAGAGGGATTTTTTGGAAGCCTGTTCAAATATGAACCTAGGTCAGACTAGGAATTAGGAAGAGAGAAAGACAACCAACAATGACCAATCTCTTCCCAGACAACTCCATATGCTGAAGGAAGGTCTACCACAATAATATTGAAAATTGTAACAATATGGGGGGCCACCGTGATCCAAGCATAAAAGTCCTCGATTTCTCTGTAAGCTGGCACTTTTCTAGAATCAATTGCATATATACTTTCACCAATATCTTAATATTTGGTACAGCTCATGCCCAATACCTCCATGACCGCTAGTGGCATGATATTATTGGTCGCGCCAGGGTCAACTAAATAATTATGAAGTGAAACATCATGATTTTCAATTGAAATATAAAAGGGAGGAATTTTAGCGGTTGATTGGTTTTGGCTTTGTTTCGAACTTGTAAAAAAAACTTCTGATTTTTTAGATGGATCATCCAACAATCTCCAAATGTTTTCCCTTTGTTGGGGAATCTTCACCACTTCTGTAAAAGGCAGAGTTATCATTAATTTTCTTAAGTCCTATACAACATTGTATGTCATCTAATTGGAGTTTGACATCAGGTGTTGCTTCTTATTTCCAACGCTATCTGTCATTTTCTCATTCATTTTTTCTGTATCTTTTTGGTTTTATTTTTTAGATTCATTCTTATTCTTGGATCTATTTACAAATCCTTTTGTCTGGGCGATGTTTTCTTGCGAGTTAAGGTAGTTTTTTCCTTATTCAAATATATACATGGACGTCTCACATCCATCCATCTGTATAGTTTCAGAACTTTCATCAGGTGAATAATAGTTCTCTTGCTCAACCATTTGCTCACCATATACATCATCCATAACAACTGCATTGGGAGTAGGCTTCCTGGGAACCCTTGGTCTTTGCAGATTATCCATGTTTTCAAACCTCACTCTGTTTTCTTGGGGAGGGTTCCTTATTTTGTCTGGTACCAACATTCTCAGATTTTCCACATAATTACCCCCCCTTGTTAGTCTAGTCATTTCGTTTTTCATTTGCTTGATAATTCTATTCATTTGTGCAATTTCAATTCCTTCCTTAGTTTCGTGTGCCGCCACTAGGTCTATCTTCACATCTGGTATGGTTCCCTTGAAAAATCCTCCTCCAATTGTTTGATTTTGGGTCGGTTGTGGCTTGAATTCTTTGTTCTTTCTTGAACTGGAGGCTTCTTGATTATCAATACTTAATCCTCCCAACTGCCTTTGTACTTTTCCCAATATAATGTCAGGGTCGACACCTGTTTCAATCATAATTTATTCCATCTATGTGACTTTAGTCATTGCTTCCTCCAAGGTATCCATATGGGATGTTCTGATAGAATATTTCACATTCGGGGGCATTGCATTCTTATAACAACTAAGTACAAATGGGTCATTCGGTCTTTTGTCTTTTGGAATCTTACTCAAGGTTTATTGAACCTGGGATTAAAATCTCATATTCTTTCATTCTTCCTCAAACCAATTTGGGTGAAATCGGTGAGAAGGGTATGATAAGCAATTGGAGGAGTGAACATAGTCAGGAACATGGCTTCGAGCTCATTAAATGAATGAATTGATCTACTGGGTAATGTCATATACCATTCATATGCTCTTGCTGATAAGGTTTGAAGAAATAACCTTACCATGACATCGTCATACTCAACACGATGCAAATAACAAACATCAAGAAATAAGTGAAGGTGCCTCTTTGCATCGATTATTCCGTCTCTAGAAAATTCCTTCAAGGTACCCTTAGGGAGAACAGGGAGGTCATGTTGCTCACCTAGAATATTCAAAGGGGAATCTCTTATTGTTCTTCGATTTTCTTGATTTCTTGCAGGACCTCTTCCACCTTCTTGTCTCTCCTCATGTGGTTCTTCTCACGATTGTTCATTTCTTTCCGCCATATCCGGAGAGATTGCAAAAATATGATTTCCACTTCTTAGAATACATAGTTGCTTGCTTTTACTTTTGGTAATGGGTCCGTTGTATTCGTTTAGCTTCAATCCCGACCTTTTCCTTGTGCTACACTAGCTAGCCTTTGGTTTCTTCAGTCTCATCACTCATCTCTCCTCTTTCTCTAGAGGATTTCTCTTTCTTCTTCTCAAACTAAGATCTGCCATGACCTTTCTAACTCTTCTTGGGTTTCCACTATCATTATTACTAGATTGTATAGCTGATGTAAGATGCTTTGTTGATTGTTCAATCCAATTTCCAGGTGGGGCTGATCAGCCTGGGGCAAAGTCATATATTTTTCAAAAATGGTAGACCAGGTTCCAAATTTCATTTCATTCCTCAATATCCATTAGGACCGAAACGACAACCTCACGAGGATGTAAATCCCCCTACATTTTTATAGAGGTGGTACTCCTCTTTACTTTAATATTTTCTTGGGACTTTAGGTCTTTAGAATACAGGACTTTGCAGAAGTCTGTCGTGGTACTCAAAGAAATATAAAGATTGCAAGAAAAATAAAAGGAAAATGTTTTGTTTTTTATTTTAGAGAAAGTTCCTGTGAAATGAAGAGGGACCGTGCACTTCATATATTTAAAGAAGATAAGCAAAATTTCCTCACATCCATCATATTTAAACTAAAGATTTATGATCACATAAAATAAAAAAGAAGATGATCTGCATGCATAAGAGAACTTTAAAAGAGTTGACACTTGGGCAGCTCAAATAAAGATAATGATAGATCGATCTCAAATACTTTATACTCAAAAGTTAGAGTTACAAAGCATAGTAAAAAATGATCCCGAAATAGCTCTCTTGAAATTTCTAAAAAATATATAGTCTGTTACATATTCTTTGAAATTTAAAATGCGTTTGTCCTAAGGACTGGGATTGGGGCTCCCACAGACCATAAAGCAAATATAAACAAGAATTAAGCTTGTAGAAGGAGGATGATGGGCGATAAAATAACAACACGACTTGGAAAGAAGAAAAAAAGAAGTTACCAGACTTCAGTTAAACCTTTTTAGTCAAAGAAGCAGAGTAACTAGATGAAGGAACTAATAAAGAAAGAAATATGTGATCAACATAAACTTACTATGATGGTCTCTTGTGTCTTCACTTGCTTGCTGGTGTTCTTTTATCGTCTTCATTAACAGTTACAGGAATCGTCTCAACTGTTTCTTGCCCCTCGTTGGTCAATTTGTCGATTGCTTTCTTGAACCATTCTTTAATATAATTTTTCATTGGTGCCACATTTATCTCATGAGGGATTTTGATGTTGAATAGCTCACCCTCCAAGTCTCTCAAATCAAGGGAAATACCATGTAGTGCTTCCTCAATATCTCGATTCTT
>ML823005.1:77534-109348 GCA_009831015.1 Picea engelmannii
TACCTACCCTATCTTACTTGGAAGAAAGAGGCACCTTAGGTATAGGTAGATTTTTAATGGAGCCATTTAATGTCTGGAAGAATATGTGTATGTACAGAATGTTAATGTCTAGTTAAAATCGCATTAGAAAAATATCCATATATATATGTGTGTGTGTGTGTGTGTGTGTATGTTCAAGCATGTTAGTTTTCCGAGGTAATGTTGTCTAGCCTATTGGTTTTAAGGCTGGGAACATTACAAATTGGTGTCAGAACCAAGAGAGGAGTCCCGACATGACATCGCCTGGCTAGTGGGTGGTTGTGGACATTACAAATTGATATAAGAGCCAAGGTTTCAACACTGAGCCTGGATGGGCCATGTTAGTGGTTAACGAGACAAACATTTCAGAGTGAATTGTTGTCGAAAGGGACAAAATTCGAGGTTCAGAGTGTCCCTGAGTGCCAAGAAAATACCTTGCCATGTTATGAAGCTCATGAGGTATAATGGTTTATGGAATGGCAGTAGAGAAAGAAGCTGCAACAACAGTTGTGTTGGGCCACGAGGTTTGAAATTTGGGCCGTAGGATCTGTTTGGGAGAAGGTAGACCCTTCACAGTCATCAGATCTAGAGAAGGTGTAGGAAAGTAAAACCCATAATTCTTTCGAACTTAGCGACTTCGACAAAGTTTATGTGTCATAAGAAAAAGAGTCTGAAGCCCGAAGTTTCAAAGTTCCAAAGAGGATCTACATCGTAGATCTAGGGAAAAGTGCTTGACTGTTGGATTGGTTGAAGTTAGATCGGAGCCGTAGATCAAGCCAAGAGCAAGGAGTAAGGCACATCGACAGATCAACATATTCGAGAGCTCGACACTTCGGGAGAAACAAGGTGTGCTGAGGGGAATCCTTCCAAAGTCCCGAAGCCCGAAGTCTCAAAGTGACATGGCATGATGATGTCACACAGAGTGATGTGTACTTCCTTAGTCCTACCACGTGTCAGTCAGAATGGAACTTTGACGACCATGTTGGAACAAAAGCAATCCGACACGTGGGGCCATGTGCCACCACCTTAATTGTTGACAGTTGTACCATGTGGACCCGAAAGGTAAAGGAGATCGAAAATTCAGAGTGCGGGAGATTGAGGAATGCAAGTGTAAAATCTCCCGAAGTCTTGAAGTCCAAAGTGACGCGGCATGATGATGTCACCAAGGATGACGCATATGCATGGGATGTGTGCCACATGTTAGTGAGTTAAAAACCTGTAGAGGATATCCACTTTGGGGAAAAGTGGGGTCGCATGGGTTGAGAACTCCCAAAGGCCGAAGCACCGGAGTCATCGTGACCGTTGATAGTCGTGGACACGCGTTAGAAGATCTGACACTACGGAGGTTTGTGGCATTGAAGGCTTTGGAAACACCCAAAGCCCAAAACTCCAAAGCACGAAGTAAGCGCTTGTTGGTTTAGCACTTGGTCCCAGTTGTGGTCACATACGAGTTAAGGAATGAAGAAAAAGGGCTAGCACCGAATGGTGAATTGTTGCAGAACGAAATAGGGCTTAGAGATAGAATCATGGGGATTCTTGATTGACGTAGACCCACCAAAAATGGAGTTTGGTATTCTTTCTATTGAATCATATTGTTTAAGTTACTCTGGAACATTATTAAAGATTGATAACCTGACAAAAATTTGGTTGACTGCACATTTTTGCAGAGTTAACAATTGACAGAGCTGAACCGATTTGTCGTATAGTGCAGAGAAATGGAGGAGGCACAAGATGCTTACAGGTCAGAGGATGAAGTTAGAGGAATGGATGTCCATTTGGGAATTCAAGGAACAAACTCCAATGGGCATGGAGTAGAAATAGATAAGGAAGTGAACATGATGAAAATCATTAAGGATTTGCAAAAAGATGTCTAAATTCACTAGGCAGATAACAAAATGCTTATGGGAGCCAAGGAGCAACAGGGAGACTTCAATATGAAGCTGATGCGAAGCCTAGAAAGAACTGAAAATAAATTGGATAAGGAGAGCATCTCCAACAAATCAGAGAATCACGAGACCCATGATGATGAAAGAAGACGAAGAAGTGGTAGCCGACACCACCAGCACTCCCGAAGGCATTTTGAAAGGAGGCCACATAATAGTTGAGGTTCATCTCCTACCAAAAATCATAGGATATATGAAGTGGATGAACTGAAGGGTGAAATGAATAAAATCAAGCCTCCTACTTTTGATGGAGAGCACAAGAAAGATGAATATGATGAGGCATGGCTACTGGGCATGAGGAAATATTTTCAACTATAGAACTATTCTTCTCATGCAAAGGGAAGAATTTCCATCTACCAACTTAAAGGAAATGCATCCATATGGTGGGATCAGCTTGTGCAAGTGCAACACGTCAGAGAGAAGAATGTTACATGGAGGGACTTCAAGAGACATTTTGAAAAGAAGTACTTAAATAAGAGGTATTATGACAAGAAAATGAAAAAGTTCTTTGAAATCAAGTTGGGAAGTATGTCCATTTATGAGTATGAAAGACGATTATTGGAGTTGTTGAAGTATGTCCCCTTCATCAAGGAAGAGACAATTAAGATTCAAAGGTATCTGAGTGGGCTACCATCTTTCATTAGTGATAAAATCCAATATGATGATCCTAAAACTATGGAAGAAACCATAAGGAGAGAAAAATTCTTATTTAATCAGCAAAAAAGGAAACCTATTTTCCAGAAGGCTTGGGAAGACAAGAAGTTTAAGAGGGAGCAGAGGCAGAAGGGAAACACACCACCATTTTTCAGAAATAGTCCTCAAGGACAACTAGTTTTGAGAGAGCCCAGGATGGTTGAAGTAGGTGGGAAAAGGCCAAGGTAGACACCTATGGAATGTTGGGGTTGTAAAGGAGATCATAGGTATAGAGATTGTCCTCACAGAAAGGACAAGGTAAGAGATGTTCACAATTTTCAGCAAGATGAAATAGTGGAGGACATGGGTAGAAGAGTACCAAGGATCTATGTATCCCTGAACACCAAGAAAGCTAAGTTTCAATCACACATGATTGAAGTTGAAGGTATGATCAATAACCATGCCTTTACTATTTTAATAGATTCAGGAGCTAGTCATAGTTACATAGATCCTAAAGTTGTGGAAAGATTACATTTTCCAAGAAGCAAGCATGAGAAATCTTGGCTGGTACAACTGGCTATAGGAGCCAAGAGGAAAGTTGTTGAGTTGGTTAAATCATGTCTAGTGGGCATGAATGGACTGAGTACTAGGGAAAATTTGAACATCTTGGCTTTGGGATCATATGATTTCCTAATTGGTATGGATTGGGTGGAGCAACATCATACCATATTATACTGCCATAACAAGACATTCAGTTTCTTGGATGAGAAAGGAAATTGGAGAGTAGTCCAAGGAATTCCCAGGGCAGTTGCTATCAGAGAAATCTCGACAATGCAGCTGAAGAAGTGTTATAGGAAGGGCTATCAAATATTTGTAGCCCATATAGAGGAAGCATCTAAGGACAAGGTGCCAAATCTAGAGGATCATGCAGTCCTGGAAGATTTTGAAGATGTGTTCAAGGAGCTACTAGGACTACCTCCAAAGAGAGATATTGATTTCTCTATAAATTTAATGCCTGGAGCAACTCCAGTATCAAAGACTCCTTACAGAATGAGTACACCAGAACTGAAGGAACTGCAAATGAATCTTAAAGAGCTTCTAAAGAAGGGGTATATACGCCCAAGTGTGTCACCTTGGGGTGCCCCAGTCTTGTTCGTGAGGAAGAAAGATGGAACATTAAAATTGTGCGTCGATTTCAGACAGTTGAACAAAGTGACTATAAAGAACAAATTTCCTCTACCAAGGATTGATGATCTCTTCAATCATTTGAAGGATGCTAGGGTATTTTCAAAGATTGATTTCAGGTCAAGATATCATTAGGTAAGGATTAAAGAGGAAGACATCAACAAGACCTCCTTTAGAACAAGGTATGGTCATCATGAGTTCATAGTGGTGCCATTTGGGTTATCAAATGCCCCAGTTGTTTTCATGTGCCTAATGAATGGTGTTTTCCGAGAATATTTGGACAAGTTTGTCATTATCTTTCTGGATGACATCCTTGTATATTCCAAGTCAGAAGAAGAACATGAACATCATTTGAGGATAGTGTTGCAAGTGCTAAGAGAGCATCAGCTGTATGCCAAATTGATCAAGTGCCCATTTTATCAAAACAAAATCCACTATTTGGGGCATGTTATATCTGAAGAAGGGATAACAGTGGACCCTGAAAAGATTGAGGCCATAAAAGGATGGACAACACCTAAGAATGTGATAGAATTCAGATCCTTCATGGGTCTAGCTGGCTACTACATAAGGTTCATTGCAGGGTTTTCAAGAATAGCTCATCCCATCACTTCCTTGCAAAGGAAGGGGAACAATTTTCAATGGACAGAAGAATGTGAAATGAGCTTCCAACAATTGAAGCAATTGTTAACCAGTGGTCCAATTCTCAATATTGCGGATCCAAATGAATATTTCGTGGATTGCACAAATGTGTGCAAAGAAGGACTATGATGAGTCCTTAGTCAGAAAGGATTTGTGATATGTTTCAAGTCCAGAAAAGTGAAAGAGCATGAAAGGCTCTATGCCACTCACGATTTGGAGTTGGTAGCCATTGTACACGCTCTAAAGAAATGGAGACACTACCTCATGGGAAAGAGGTTTGAGCTGAGGACAGACCATAACAGTCTGGAATATTTTTTTGATCAACCTACCTTGAATGCTAGGCAGAGCATATGGTTGGAATTCCTCTGTGATTATGACTTTGATATCAAGCACATCAAAGGAAAGGAGAACAAAGTGGTTGATGCACTCAGTAGGAGAGTGCATGAACTACATGCTACAACTATTAGCAGGTATCAGACGGATCTAAAAGGAAGGATTTCTGAAGCTGCAAAAGTTGATTTGCAGTACATGGAATTGGTAACTAAATTGCAACAAGGTAAAATGCAGTAGAAAACTCAAGATTATAAATTGGGAATCAATGGAATTCTCTTGTACAGAAACATAGTTTATGTACCCAATTATCCTGAAGTGAGGAGTGCGATTTTGAAAGAAATGCATAATGTGCCTTATGTTGGACACCCAAGATATCAAAAATCAATTTCAACAGACAAAAGCCAATATTATTGGCCAGGCATGAAGAAAGAAGTTGCATAGTACATTGCCAGATGTATGGAGTGTCAAAGGGTCAAAGCTGAGCATAGACACCCTGCTGGGTTGCTACATCGGTTAACCATCCCTGAATGGAAGTGGGAAGTGATGACAATGTATTTCATCACAGGATTGCCTAGAACAAGCAAGTAACATGATGCAATCATGGTAGTAGTGGACAAGCTTACTAAAGCTGCCCATTTTATTCCATTAAAGACCACTCACAAGGCAACTAACGTTGCTAATATTTATATGAAGGAAATAACAGGCTTGCATGGCCTTCAATAATGAGATGTGGATTTCATTTTTTATTATGGAGTTAAAACTATCATATGCATCAATGATGAGATGTGGATTTTATTTTTTTATTATGGAGTTAAGAAATTTTGAATTTAAATAAAATTACATTATATTTTAAATTTAAATAAAATTATATAAATAAAAATTATGATATTTTATAAATTTAAATAAAACTTAAATCGCAAGACAATTAAAAATATTTAACCATTATCAAATTTTCACACTTGGCCCTAATTTCCAAAACACTTTTGGCAATTATTGAGTTTTTGCAAACGATTTTACCCACTCGATACTAGGACGAAGGCTTCGCTAATGAATTAGATCTCGTTGGGACGATCCGCACAACAAAAGAGTAGAATAACATTATTTGAAAAACTAACCGACATTTTTTGGATTTTTTTATATTTTATATTTTTTAATTTGATAATAATTATAAAACTGTAATTTCAAATAAAATGCAGAATATTTAGATTACGTTTTTATTTATTTATGAAGCCTGAGGTTTCTATCTATAACAAAATGCTTTATCGTATTTTTCAATCATAATTTTTAATTATTAATATATATTTTTATTATATTTAAATTCATTTTATACTATAATTAATTCTTAAAATTAACCAACAAACATTATATACTAAAAAGTCCTATTATATACTTAAAAAGTCCCAAAGTCCTATGCTTAAAATAACCAATAAACATTATATACCAAAAAGTCCTATTATATACTTAAAAAGTCCTATGCTTAAAATAACCAATAAACATTATATACTAAAAAGTCCTATAAAATAATTTAGAAATTTAGGAGATCTCGTCTTTTAGAATTTTTTAAAAGCTTTTGACAATGTTTCTTTGATTATTTACTCCTCTTTAATAATAAGTATCTACAAAATTTGAAAGCTGAACATAATATTTAACATTCAAATTTAATATATATTTTAGAAAGTTTATTATACCATAAGCATAATGTGGGTATAATAAATTAAACACAATATTCAAATTTAAGATATGTTTTAAAAATTATGATAATATAATATTTAAAAAGTTTATTATATATTATGTATTTAAAATATTAATTTATTTATATTAAATGATATAAAAAAAATTATACTTTAAAAAAAATTATTTTTTCCGGTACTTGATAGATCTGGATTTAAGATGGATCTAGGTTCGTGATATCACAATGAAGATAATACAATAAACAAAATATTTACTCTATTTTGGAAAAATACTTGAAAAGTTCATTGGACACTCCACCCATCATTAAGGACAAATGAAGCTCCCATCATCATGGACAAATAAAGCTCGAAGATATTAAAAGAGAGTGTTGAAACTTAATGTTTATGGACCTATTAAGAGATGACCTAAGAAAAGAGAAATAATAAAATAATAAAGAGGCCCTTATGTCTAAATAAGATGTTGAAAGAAAATAAAATAATAAAGCGTTTGCTATGCCTAAACACGGTAGTGAAAGAAAAATAGGATAGTTAATCAGATCTAACTCTTGAGGAGAGAAGAGGAATAAAAGACAGACAACTAATTAATAGAACATTGGAATCAATGCAATATTAGAATATGGTCTTAAAATATGAAAGAGAGAATGCAAATATGAATAGAGATAAATATTAAAGTATATAAATAAATTATGCTATTATAGGATAGAAACAAAATGTTGAAATTAAAGGAAGAAAGGAGCGATTAGAGGTAAATTAGACTTGAATAGAAGGGGAAGAAAAGACTGAAACAACCACAAATGGATAGGTTTAGAGTGAGAGGAAACAAAGAGCACACCAACTAAAATAGTTAATTAAAATTAACATCAAAGAAACCGGGAAGTAACGAAAGCGGGAGGGGGGGGCCACTAACCAAGGAAATGACTTCCAAGATTGGCTCAGTTTGTAGTCATCTTCACGATTAAAATTATCAGGATGATTTTCAATTTCCACCGCTTGATGAATGATACTAGAAGAGTAATAAGGGGTAGAGGTTAAAATTTTTGGTTCGGTAAAAAAAAATAAGGTGCTTGGATTTAAAAGAGTATTCGACAATAGCTGGCTTGGTGATACAATTGTGGGTGGTGTCAGCAATATATTCTTTAAGATGGAGGAATTTTTCGATTTAGGAACCCGGGCTAGGCGAAAGGTTTTGTTGATTTGAAATAAAGAATATCCATTGGATATTAGGGCCTTTGTTAGGTGGGACTTTTCCTTTTCAAAGAATTGAGGAGCATAGTTGTGGATGGCCCTAGTAATGAGAGTTTTTAGCACTGTGGATTTTTAAGCTAGATGATGATCAGAATATGGATGAAGATACCTATTAGTATGAGTCTTTTTTTCTAAAAATGTGGTTGGTAAGGGAGCCATCAAGAAGACAAGAAATTAAAACATCTAAGAAAGCTCGAGACCCAACTCTTTGTACTCTGAATTCGTTGGGGACATGCATTAACACAACAATGAGTAGACCGCTCTGATACCTATAATCCAGATTTTATGAGCAGAACGAAATGACTACAGATTATTAACAAGTGCTTAACACAAAATAACAGAGATACAATAAAACTAGTTTTCTATTCAATAAGAAAATAAGATGAAACTGTAAAATGCAGTGGAAAACAAGCTTACTGGAATGGTGACAACTTGTCTCTGAGAAGAGATGTGACGACTACACTCATTTGCAAGAAGATGGTTACAATGAGGCTTTGAAGGCCTTTTTACAATAAACAGGAATGTCAAAAACCATAGACATCCAAAAACCTAACCCTAGGAGATGAAGCGCCAAAAGTCATGTGGGCCCTGTTTGGGTAAGTCAGTACATCAACTTCCTGTGGTCGTAACTTTTGCATACAATCTTTGTTTGACGCGCTCAATACCTCATTAGAAAGATATATTTGAGGACTACAACTTTTGTGTGAGCAACAACAAAGGAACTTTGATGTTGCTCCCCGTTTTCCCAAAAAATGTCGTTTAGGGCCTCAAAATGGCTCTCGAAGTTTCAGGACCCAAAAAACTGCTAAAAATAGTGAATTACCAAAATTGCCAGAAAACTGTTTTGAGCCAGTTGGAAAGGTGGGTGGCCACCGATATCCACCTAGATCAACTGTAGACACAATGCTTGAAAGAAGATTTGATGACAGAAGCATTCAAACCAGTACACTTATGACTGCAAATGAAGCAACTGAAGAAAAAGATACTGTTGATGTAGATTTGAAATGGATTGAACAATCAATCTATGATGATGATGATGATAATGATGGTGAGAAACCAAAAGAAGAAGATGAAGACATGGATGAGGATCTCAATGAAGACCATTTTCATGCAATGGAGTTTTGAAGAAATTAGATTTTATTCTGAGTTAATGTGGAAACATTCTGTTGACTGTGTAGCCCAAGCTATGAAGGGCATTGATGATAGTTTGCAGTGGTGGCATAAACCCACTCTCAAAGACAAATTTGTTGCAGAAGAAGATGAAATAAACATGCATAAGCAACCTGATCAAATTATGAATATGAAGTTACAATGACAAAGGCAAAAGGAAAAGCATAGAGCCTTTAGTATCAATGGAAAAATGAAAAAAATGACCAGATTAGAACAATACAGAGTTTGGAAGAAGAGAAAGAAGAAACCCAACTCAAGTGAAAGCTAGAGTCTAGTTTTTTTGTTACGTATTGTAAGCCCAACTGAGACATAGACCAACAAACATTTTCCTTTCTGAATTCCTTTTTTGTTTGGTAAATCCATTTTTTTTTTATTTCGTAGCACTTAGGCTTTATCAATGCTGATGTTTGTAACTGTTGAGTTTAAGAGGGAGTGTTAATTATATCAATAACCTCAACAATATGTGACTGTACACTTCCAACTGTTCTGGCCAGTTGTACGAGTTAGTTAGGATTTCTTGTTTCGTTTCTTTTTCTTCTTGATTTGCTCGAGCCTATTTAGCTTAATTCTTTTTCCGTTAATGAATACACTCGACACTATCCGCTTTGCTTATTCCTGTTTTCCAATTTCGTCTTCTCTGTATTATCTTCTTTGCTTCTCATTTTGTCAAATCTAAACATTCTAAGTTTTGATCAAATCTGATTTCACAAACCCCAATGCTATTTTTAAATGCATACATAATCCAAAAATATATCTTTATCGTTACACATCTCGGTGATTCTAGAAGTCAAATAATAAAATAAGTTGAGCAGTTTTATTCAACTCTATGAAACAAAGAGATTATGTCAAATAAAATAAAAAATCAATTGATAAACTTATGATCATACTTTATATAAAATTTTATGTCGATTCTATAAGACACTTTCACCAGATGATACAATGATTCTATGTGTCTATATGTTGATTATGTTGGAACCTTGCTTGCAAATATCAACGTTAAGGAAAAAAGAAATGGAGAAGTGAATACTGATAGTACATACAGAGAGAGGGGAATAGGGAGAAACAATATTCTTTATTGCCCAGTCCAATGGAGAAATGAATATAAGTCTCAAGAATCTCCTCATGGGCTTCTACATTTAACCACTAGAGATCTCAAGCGTTTCCAGGCATACAGATGCTTGAGAATCCTCCAAATTGTAACTGCAAGGGTATGTGTTGTCACAACCCAACAATGTCCACCTTGAAAACAATTTTATGATACCTTTCCCAATGAATCGATCATTATCTTTGCAAGCCAAGAGAACTCAAACACCACCACAACTTCTCCAATAACACTGGTTGCATGAACATGTCTACACAGTTTGCTCTAGTATGGACCACTCCACCTCCATTGAATCAACATAACCATAAACTAAATCATCCAACCATTGTAGGTGATACTTGTGCTTATCAGATACCAAAACACCTATTTCCTTACACCAATTGCATGTGAAATATTTGAACATTCTCATCACAAACATGATCATTCCTACTTTATTGTACACGAGACATATACTTCTTTTTTTCTTTACTACTAGGAAATAAAATTGAAGAAATATTACAATGGAAATCTAATAAATGGATATTTACCTATTTCACAAAGTTCATACTGAACCTCATCAATGACAACCATAGATTATTATTTTTCCCATCTATGTATACTTCTATGCCCAAGATTTTTTTTTGCTTCTCCTAGATCCTTCATCAAAAGTCCTATGCAACTGAGCCTTTAACTTGTTGACCTCAACCATGTTTTGCTTGCAACAGCGTATCAACAACATAACACTGAGATAGTGAATATGTCATAAACACAATGATCGAACTCACTTCTTAAGAACCTTTGGCTCACCATGAAGGAATCAACCGTCTTGTATCATTTATTGGTTACCTTAGGCCATACAATGATTCCTTGAGTTTGCAAACAAATCTCTCTTTGTGATCCCGAACAAATTCTCATGGTAAATATCTTTTCTACTTGTGGACAATAGAATCCCACAATTTGCATCCCTTAGCTCCATCACCATAACCAATAGAGATATAAAAAATTGTTCCCTTGACCAAATCTGACCAAGCCAACCAAGTGAGACTTCCCCTCTCACCTCTAGGATAATTTCAATGGAGTATCCTAAGCCCTTTTAAAGACTTCGTTACATGCAATCCATGGACTATAAAACCACGGGATATCAAAATACATGTGCTCGAAACCACGTCTCTTGACCTAACTTTCCCCCGCTTTTCCCATGACCAAAACCAACCAAACTTCAAAGTTAGAGTATCTGGGAATACCACATGCTCCCCCTATCACCTAGATCTATGTCTAGACTTTAATAGTTAAATTTCAAACCCAAGGTACACAGGCCTAACCAGGTCTTACAGTTGTATGCCCATTTACATATAATTAAAAGAAAATTGATCAACTCCACATTGAAATTTACATTCTCCACCTTGTTATTAATAGGGTTTTTAGCAAGAAATTTATTAGTGGAGGAAGAGAGAAGATCAAGAAACTTAGATTCATAATTGAAAGTATTCATGATAACTGTAGCATTGTCTTTATCTACTTTTAAAATAATGATATGTGGGTTGTCATTGAAGGGATGAATGAATGAATTTCTTCTTTAGTTAAATTGGGTAAGAGGGATTCAAATGAGGGAGGATTCTTCTGCATTCTTGCTTAATTTTTTCATCTTCATGAGTGGACAATGAGAGGACAAATAATGTGTTAAAGATTCAATTAAGAAAACTATGTGTCCACCTGGATATGATGGAGAACAAGGGCATAAGTAATCAAAGGATGACAAATTAATCACACTCGAGGAGAGATTTATGGAAGAAGGAAATGAAGGTTTTTGTAAAGGAGGAAGATGGGGCAGAGAGGAAATGATAGAGGGTTGGGTCGATTAATGGAGTAATGAGAATCTGTGGAGAACAATTCATTAGAATTTCTAATTGTAGTGGAAATTGAGACCAATCGAAAGATTCACAATAGTTATAGGGGTAGGGTTTGTGATAGAGGAAATTGAGACATATTCATAATTTAGTATTCAAATCAATGTGTATTTTAATAATATTTTTTTATATTTTCGCAAGTGTTATCATCGAGATCCCAAACGTTGACACTGTAGTGTAAATAAATTTAATTTCCCAACTTTAATCTAATTTGATCCACCCTCCATTCATTATATTATTTTTTCTTTTTTCCTGAAATCTGATTTGAGCCAATCAACAACCAACCGTTGAGCCCTCATCCATTATTTGTGGTGCAGTAGTGACCATTTACCATAATCTAAATAATCTAAAAATTCTAAGTTTTGATCAAATCTGATTTCACAAACCCCAACGCTATTAAGCCCTTGCCCATTATCCGTGGTGCAACAATGACCATTAATCTTGTTAATTATATCAGTAACCTCAACAGTATGTGACTATACACTGCCAGTTGTACGAGTTAGTTAGGATTTCTTGTTTCATTTCTTGATCTTCTTGATTTGCTCGAGCCTATTTACCTCAGCTCTTTTTCCCTTAATGAATACACTTGACGCTATGCACTCTGCTCATTCCTGTTTTCCAATTTTGTCTTCTCTGTATTATCTTCTTTGCTTCTCATTTTGTCATGGTATCAGAGCATAGGACATAAGACTCTTCACAGTGTTTGGAGAGCAGCCCGATCATAAGAAGAAGAGTGCATATTTTACATTGTCTCACAGATGAGAGCATGTAACGCAAGATTCTTCACAGAGCTTGGAGAGTAGTTTGCAGTCCACAATACGCTCAAAATCTTGTTGGAGACAACAAGTGCGAGGAAGTAGAAGCTGTAGAAGGACAAAGAAATTAAATATTCATGATTATTTAAATAATTTTTGAAAGGTTCATGAAATTCTTTCTTAAGAAACTTTGTAGCAACAACAAAAGATAAGCTACTTCAGCCGCAAGATTGGACGTGAGAACATATATGAGCCTTTAAATAAGCTTAGAAACGACGAGCCCATAGGTAAGGAGATTTTTTTTTTCAGCCATAAGATCTGAGCGTGAGCAAGATCAACCATCAGATCAAGCAAAGATTAAGCCACAACTATCAGATATCATCAGAGAGAGATCGAAGGTGGGGATGCATTGCAGGGATTGGGAAGAAAATTAAAGTTTGTGCAAGTTGTGAGCCCGCTATCGCTCAGGATCGTTGATCTTTCTAGATCAATAGATCAACGGTGGATATCCATCGCACTATGAATGTGCATCTTCGCATTGCAGGGATCATGAAGCAAATTAAAGTTTGTGCAAGTTGTGAGCCTGCTATCGCTCATGATTGTTGATATTGCTAGATCAATAGATCAACGACGGATATCAATCATGCTATGAATGTGCATCTTCGCATTGCGGGGATCAGGAAGAAAATTAAAGCATGAGGAAGTTGTGAGCTTGCAATTTCTCAGGATCATTGATCTTTCTAGATCAACAGATCAACGGTGGATATAAATCCCACCTTGGACAAGCATCTACGCTTTGCGGAGATCAAGAAGGAAATTAAAGAGTGAGCGAGTTGAGTCTCCGCAATCATTCATGGCCATTGATCTTAAAACAAGTGACATGTGTCAGGCGATCTCGTACTCCAGGAGGAAGCAAGTAGATGATAAGGAGTAAAGGACTCTCTAAGGCCCAAATATCGAAAGAGATGGAGTAGATCCATTTCATTGATCCAAGTTGAAACATGGCAGGAGATCCTGCACTCTGACGATAATCACTTCGGAAGGAAAACAGGTGCAAGAAGCCAGAACTCCCAAAGGCTGAAGTTCATCTGGACCGTCCATCATCAAGGACACATGGCACCAGATCTCACATTTCAGAGATTTGAACTCCAGAGGTCTGGGCGTATTAGCAGTCGAAAAATCCCAAACGTCGGAGTTTCGAGGAAGATCTTAGCCATTCGTTTACAGAGGCCTAAGGATTGTTGGATCCACACCCCTATGGATAATTCTCTGCCTTGGAACTTCGTGAGTATTGTGATCGCGAGTGGTGAAAGATATATGAAGCTCGAACTCCCGAAATAATTCTAGGTCATAGATCTCGACGGGTAATTGAGACCGTCGATCTCTTCCCTTGTTCAGAGGTTTGGGAGTTTGGAGGATTGCAAGGTAATAAAGGAATATTGTCTGGAGCCTCGAAGGCATGAATTCTAGAAATAACTGAGGACTGTTAATCTCAAATCAATGAGCATCGTTGATCTTTGCAGCACATCCTTTATTTGACAATTTATCTATTCGAAGGAACTGAGACCCTCATGTGTCTTAACGCCTGAAGCCCAAAATCCTGAAGCGCCTGGTTTTCAGCTCTCGGTCATATGAGAAGCTAATTTTTTTTTTTTGGCTCTCGAGTAAACTCAGAAAGCCCAATTCCACCATTAGAGGGGCTATAGTTTCTAAAGAGCAGAGCTTAGAGATCTGACTCCATATATCTTGCGCTCAGATAGTCACATCCAACTAGATCGAAGTTAAAGAAGGAGTCTACCCCGTGTTTTTTTGCTTGAAGTCACAACAGAGGATTTCAAGGACCTGGTTTTACGCACGGGAAATAGGTAAAGAATGAAAATACCTCACAATATCTTATGCTCAGATAATCATATCTAGCAAGATCCATACCAGGAAACAAGAAATTTCCTGTAGATTTAATTTTTAAAAAGAGGTTAGAGCCCAAATTTCATTGTTTGTTTGCATCAAGCAATATCAGTGTGACGAGATAGAATAGTCGATCCACAAGTGTGATTGAATTGGTGAATGAACAACCAAGAAATGTTGTCATGGGTCAACAAAGACGACTCAAGAAGTCGAGAAGAGATCTCAGACAGATCTGGAAAGAGAACAACAAAGAAATGGCAGAATATTTTTCAAAGATAAATGAAAAGGTTCTGGTTGTACTTGAGGAGCTCACACAAGAAGAAGATCAGAGGAAAATTGATGATATTTGGAGAAACATGAGCATGAATCTACCATTACCACCATAGTATAATGGTAATAATTTTCAATTTTGGTCTGTTAGAATGAATACCTATTTGTGTTTTGTAAACTGTTATCATAATCTAGATGATCAGGAAAGGGATGAATTAGCATTGCAGATCATCCAACAAGCCTTGGATGACAGTATGTTGCACAAGGTTGGAGCATCAACATCATTGAAAGAAGTTTGGAGTATTCTGGAAACAAAATACAGTGAAAGAGGGAGAAACAATTTGTTGAATGTTTCCACTCTGGAAGAAGCATCTATGTTTGAAGTAGAGCTACCAGAGGAACAAAATGAAGGAGCATATGTGCCTGAAGCAAAGCTACCAGAGAAAGAGAAAAAAGTTGCATCTGTGTGTGAAGAAGAGCATGATAAAATTGTAGAAATTGATGGTGAAGCTATCAATAAAAAAACCCACATTGATGAAATGCTTCCAGTAATGACTGTTGATGAAAACAAAGGATCAACATCAATAATATTTGATGAAAATTGTGCAGACATCAGCCTCTTTTAAACACAGGTAAGAAATCTTGAAATTGTATTTGATAATGATAATCTGTCTTATGATGAGTGC
The DNA here is from genome assembly GCA_009831015.1 of Picea engelmannii. NCBI lineage: Eukaryota > Viridiplantae > Streptophyta > Pinopsida > Pinales > Pinaceae > Picea > Picea engelmannii. The sequence continues at coordinate 92,996 of ML823005.1, forward strand.
CTTCCAATAATGGAAGAGAAGAAGAAAATTGATGAATTGATGTTTGGAGGAGAAATACTACTTGGCATTTAGAACCAAGTGGATGATAACTGGTTTTCTACTTAATAAGGAAATAAGATGAAACTGTAAAATGCAACGGAAAACAAGCTTGCTGGAATGGTGGTGGCTTATCTCTGAGAAGAGATGTGACGACTGCACTCATTCGCAAAAAGATGGTTACAATGAGGCTCTGAAGGCCTTTTTGTAATAAACAGGAATGTCAAAAACCCTATACATCCAAAAACCTAACCCTAGGAGATGAAGTGCCAAAAGTCATGTGGGCCCCGTTTGGGTAAGTCACATCAACTTCTCAGGGTTGTAACTTTTGCATACGATCTTCGTTGGACACGCTCAATACCTCATTAGAAAGATCTATCAGAGGAATACAAATTTTGTGTGAGAAACATCGAAGTAACTTCCATGTTTCTCCCTAGTTTCCCAAAAAACATCGTTTAGGGCCTCAAAACGACTCCAGAAGTTTCAGGGCCCAAAAAACTGCTAAGAATAGTAAATTACCAAAATTGCCAGAAAATTGTTTTGAGCCAGTTGGAAAGGTGGGTGGCCACTGATGTCCACCTGGATCAATCCTCCCTCCTTAGGAAGCAATGGCCTCCATTGCATTGAGTTCCCCCATCAGATGAGGGAATTTCTGCTGAATTTGGCCCCGGGTGAGCCACTTGCCTTGGTGCAGTAGTTTCCCTGCTTTGATGACTCGATAAAGATGGATCCTTTGTTGTTGAGTACCCTTGATATGTGTGTCCACAACATAATCATGGGATTCCTGTTTTATGCATTTGGGGTTGAGCTCTGTTGGTTTCATATGTTCTGCTACAAGCCCTATTTCTTAGTGGTCGGTTTGACAATAGTGCAGGCAGCGCAGGACATGATATACTTGCTGACCTCCTATCGAAGTTTCATCCAATAGAAATGTTTATGTACCATCACCAATGTCTTTTTGATGCCAAAGTGTCCTACCACCCAACTTTAGTGGGGTTCCCATATCAGCTTCACTTGCTCGCTTGATGGAACACAGATATGGCCCATACGACACAACAACCCATCCTGAAGATAGAAATTATCGACAACTGCATTTTCACCCAACATTTGGTAGGTGGTGGAGAAGTCTGGGTTTGTCTCATAGAGTTGGGGCTATCCATAGGTCTCATGGCCGCAAGAGTCTAGCACTGTGGTGAGTGCCGTGACTGGCGGTCTGCTGAGGCAATCAAAATGTGGTTGGTGCTTCTTATTTTATACTTGATGTTGAGGTGGAATTGCTGCAAGTATGTGGAAAATTTTTGATGGTGATCATTCTACAATTTTCCTTATGTCCACATGAACTACAGTGGCATATGATCAATGTGGATGACTGTCTCCTTCCCAAGAATGTAATGTCTCCATTGGTGGAAAGCTTTCACTATGAAGTACATTTCTTTGTCATAAGTAGGGTACTTACAGACAACATCTGATAGTGTCTCACTATGATAGGCCATGGGGTGGCCGTGCTGAGTGAGAACGACACCCACATCATAGTCTGAAGCATCTATCTCGATCTTAAAGGGATGTTGTAGGTCTGGTAGTGAAATTACTGGGGCTGGGCACAAGCCTTGCTTCTAATCATCAAACACTTGTTGTTGGGACCAGCCCCATGCAAATTTTGCCTTAATACCACCCCTGGTTATTTGGCTGAGGGCCCATGCAATATGGGAGAATCCCAACACGAACCTATGGTAGAAATTGGCAAGGCCCAGGAAGCTCTGAAGCTCAGTGAGTGTGGTTGGGGTTGGCCAGTCATGGATGACTTGGATCTTGGATGGATCCACATGTACGCCATGCTGATCAACGATGTAGCCTAGGTAATGGACCCTGTCCATGCTGAAGGAGGATTTTTCCAAGTTGGCATATATCTTGTGCTACCGCAGGGTGTGCAAAACCTGTTGAATATATTGCAAGTGTTCAACCTGAGTCTTGCTGTAAATGAGAATGTCATCTAGATACACCACTACAAAAGTATTGGTGAATGGTCACAGGATATTGTCCATCATCCTCATGAAAGTGGCTGGAGCATTTTTCAAACCAAAGGGCATGACCAACCATTCAAAAAAGCCTTCCTTTGACTTGAAGGTGGTCTTCCACACATCTATCTGTTCTATTGTGACCTGGTGGTAGCCAGACTTTAGATCAATCTTAGTGAAGTATTTGGGCCCCGTGAATTGATCAAGGAGGTTGTCAATTCAGGGAATCAGGTACTATTTTCTGACTGTGATTTTATTCAGAGCCCAGTAATCAATGTAGAGTTGCCAGGTTCCATATTTCTTCTGTACTAGCATGATTGGGCTCCCGCAAGGTGATGAACTAGGACATATGTGCCCCTTGTGGAGCACTTATTGGATATGTTTCTTGATCTCCTCATTCTCTAATAGAGAGTGGAGATAGACTGGCCCATTGGGCAGTGGTGCGACGAGGGTCAGATCGATGGAGTGCTTGACCTGGCAGTGCAGAGGTACCCGGTAGGTGAGGAGAAGATATCCGAGTATTCTTCCACAACCTTATCTACTTGCTTCTGCTATGTGGAGAGGTCGACTGCATAGACCCTGGATGTGGCTGTGATCTTTCGCTCATTCTGAGAGCGAATCACGAAGAAGACAAACTTCCCCATCTTAGAGATGACCTTCCTGCATTGCTTAACAAAGATCAAGGAAATAACACTAGGTGGGACTACCTCAGGTATCCTATACAATTTTCTATTCAAGTAATAATAACACTACAAGGCCTAGAATCATATACAACATGACGTTTCCATAAATAAGGTTAGCCCAAAAGAACATCAAAAACTTCGAGAGGAGAAACATCACACAATACCTCATCTTTGAAGGGGTTGATGCTGTATGACAGTCGACACTGTTGACTGACACGGAGATCGCTTCCTTGGTGGAGCCATCCAATGGTGTAGGGTTGTGGGTGCGACATTGTTGGCAGGGCCAGCCGCTTGATGACCTTTGCTGAGATGAGGTTCTTCTAGCTACCGTTATCAAAGATGAAGTGAAGTGGGGTGCCTTTTATCCACATCTGTGAATGGAAGAGGTGCTCTCCTTCTTCTGGCTCGTCTGGTTCACCAGGCTGGAGCTTGGTGGTAGAAACGGTGGCATTGGGTTCCGTGTCAATGATTCGTCTTCCCCTTTCTGGTTCTGCTCAGAGTCAGAAATCGCATCTGATTCAGAGGATTTCACTTCGTCTACCAACGACTACTTTGAGCGACAATCAATAGTGTTATGCCAAGGGCTCTTATGGAAGTCACACCACTTCCCAGTATCTTTCTTTGTCTTTCTAGTGTCCTTCTTTTCTTGCAGCTTGGGCTGGTTGTCCTGATATTGTCCATATTTTCTCTATCCTTTGTTCTGTGAATTGGGGCCACCCTTTCCTGACTTTTGTTGTGAGGGGTTCCTAGGCCCAAATTGCTACGTCTTTTGTTTGAGCTTCTGCTCGATTTTGACGACATATCGGTAGGCTGTGCCCAAGGATGAGACGTCAAGAAATTCCATTTCGGTCTTGATGTATCTATGAAGAGAACCACAATACTTGAGCACCATATGTCGCTCCAAATCTTGGATACCCAACTTGGTGTGCAAGGTATGGAAGATATTTGTGAAATCTGACACTGCTTGGTCTCTTTCTTACCGCAATGTGGTCCATTTGGTATACAATTCGTGATAACTTCTGATAGGGTAGTATTGTTCCTTAATAGCATCCATGAAGGATTCCAAGGTGGCCGTGACTGTAAATAATGAGGGCTCTTCTGTTTCCTTTTTCTCACAGAAAGTTTCCCACCAATCTTTGACATGGGGAATGACTTTGAGGAGCGCAAAAGTAATATTTTCTCTATTCAAAAAGTTATGGATAGAAAAGTACCCTTCTAGTAGATTCAACCACTTGTCTACAACATCTACGTCTATATGACCTTAAAATATAGGAATATCGAAGTTTATTTGTACCTTGAAGGGGGCGACGCCTCCACTCAAAGAAGATGCGTCACATGTTGGTAGTCGCCGAAGGATTTGCTCGAAACTATCCATCATCTTGTTCCTCTGTTGCATGAGGGATTCCTCAATCAACAGTTTGAAAGGATATCCTATCCCGTCATATTTCTTTTCTCCTACCATGAGAGGTCGCCTGGGCATGCGAGAGCTTTTGTCCTCAAGAGAAACAAGCTCGAGACCCAACTCTTTGCACTCTGACTTCGTTGGGGACATGCATTAAAACAACAATGAGTAGACCGCTCTGATACCTCTAATCCATATTTTATGAGCATAACGAAATGACTACAGATTGTTAACAAGTGCTTAACACAAAATAACAGAGATACAATAAAACTGGTTTTCTATTCAATAAGGAAATAAGATGAAACTGTAAAATGCAGTGGAAAACAAGCTTGTTGGAATGGTGACAACTTGTCTTTGAGAAGAGATGTGATGACTACGCTCATTCGCAAGAAGATGGTTACAATGAGGCTCTGAAGGCCTTTTCATAATAAATAGGAATGTCAAAAACCATAGACATCCAAAAACCTAACCCTAGGATATGAATCGCCAAAAGTCATGTGGGCCCCATTTGGGTAAGTCAGTACATCAACTTCTCGTGGTCGTAACTTTTGCATACGATATCTATTTGACGTGCTCAATACCTCATTAGAAATATATATCCAAGGACTACAACTTTTGTGTGAGCAGAAATAAAGGAAATTCAATGTTGCTCCCCATTTTCCCAAAAAACATCGTTTAGGGCCTCAAAACGACTTTGGAAGTTTCAGGACCCGAAAAACTGCTAAAAATAGTAAATTACCAAAATTGCCAGAAAATGTTTTTAAGCCAGTTGGAAAGGTGGGTGGCCACCGATATCCACCTGGATCAACTACATACGCAATGCTTGAAAGAAGGTTTGATGACAGAAGCATTCAAACCAGTACACTTATGACTTCCAATGAAGCAACAGAAGAAAAAGATACTGTTGATGCAGATTTGAAATGGATTGAACAATTAGTCTATGATGATGATGATGGTGAGAAGCCAAAAGAAGAATATGAAGACATGGATGAGGATCTCAATGAAGACCGTTTTCATGCAATGGAGTTTTGAAGAAATTAGATTTTATTCTGAGTTAATGTGGAAACAGTCCGTTGACTGTGTAGCCTAAGCTATGAAGGGCATTGATGATAGTTTGTAGTGGTGGCATCAACCCACTCTCAAAGACAAATTTGTTGAAGAAGAAGATGAAAGAAACATGCATAAGAAGCCTGATCAAATTATGAATATGAAGTTACGGTGACAAAGGCAAAAGGAAAATCATAGAGCCTTTAGTATCAATGCCAAAATGAAAAACATGACTAGATTAGAACAATACAGAGTTTGGAAGAAGAGAAAGAAGAAACCCAACTCAAGTGAAAGCTAAAGTCTAGTTTTGTTGTTACGTATTGTAAGCCCAACTAAGACATAGACCAACAAACATTTTCCTTTCTGAATTCCTTTTTTGTTTGGTAAATCCATTTTTTATTTCGTAGCACTTAGGCTTTATCAATACTGATGTTTGTAACTGTTGAGTTTAAGAGGGAGTGTTAATTATATCAGTAACCTCAACAGTATGTGACTGTACAATTCCAACTATTCTGGCTAGTTGTATGTGTTAGTTAGGATTTCTTGTTTCATTTCTTTATCTTCTTGATTTGCTTGAGCCTATTTAGCTCAATTCTTTTTCCCTTAATGAATACACTCGACGTTATGCACTCTGCTTATTCATGTTTTCCAATTTTGTCTTCTCTGTATTATCTTCTTTGCTTCTCATTTTGTCAAATCTAAACATTCTAAGTTTTGATCAAATCTGATTTCACAAACCCCAACGCTATTTTCAAATGCACACATAATCCAAAAATATATCTTTATCGTTACACATCTCGGTGATTCCAGAAGTCAAATAATAAAATAAGTTGAGAAGTTTTATTCAACTCTATGAAACAAAGAGATTACGTCAAATAAAAAAAATCAATTGATAAACTTATGATCATACTTTATATGAAATTTTATGTCAATTCTATAAGACACTTTCACCAGATGATACAACGATTCTATATGTCTATATGTCGATTATGTTGGAACCTTGCTTGAAAATATCAACGTTAAGGAAAAATGAAATGGAGAAGTGAATATTGATAGTACATATAGAGAGAGGGGAATAGGGAGAAACAATATTCTTTATTGCCCAGTCAATGGAGAAATGAATACAAGTCTCAAGAATCTCCTCATGGGCTTCTACATTTAACCACTAAAGATCTCAAGCGTTTCCAGGCATACAGATGCTTGAGAATCCTCCAAATTGTAACTACAAGAGTATGTGTTGTCACAACCCAACAATGTCCACCTTGAAAACAATTTTATGATACATTTCCCAATGAATCAATCATTACCTTTGCAAGCCAAGAGAACTCAAACACCACCGCAACTTCTCTAACAACATTGGTTGCATGAACATGTCTACACAGTTTGCTCCAGTATGGACCACTCTACCTCCACTGAATCAACATAACCATAAACTAAATCGTCCAACCATTGTAGGTGATACTTGTGCTTATTAGATACCAAAACACCTATTTCCTTACACCAATTGCATATGAAAGATTTGAACATTCTCATCGCAAACATGATCATTCCTACTTTATTGTACACGAGACATATACTGTTTTTTTTCTTTACTACTCAGACATAAAATTGAAGAAAGATTACAATGGAAATATAATAAATGGATATTTACCTATTTCACAAAGTTCATACTGAACCTCATCAATGACAACCATAGATTACTATTTTTCCAATCTATGTATACTTCTATGCCCAAGATTTTTTTTTGCTTTTCCTGGATCCTTCATCAAAAGTCCTATCCAACTGAGCCTTTAACCTGTTGACCTCAACCATGCTTTTATTGCAACAACATATCATCAACATAACACCGAGATAGTGAATATGTCATAAACACAATGATCAAACTCACTTCTTAAGAACCTTTGGCTTACCATGAAGGAATCAACTGTCTTGTATCATTTATTGGTTACCTTAGTACATACAATGATTCCTTGAGTTTGCAAACAAATCTCCCTTTGTGATCCCGAACAAATTCTCATGGTAAATATCTCTGCTACTTGTGGACAGTAGGATCCCACAATTTTCATCCCTTAGCTCCATCACCATAACCAATAGAGATATAAACAATTGTTCCCTTGACCAAATCTGACCAAGCCAACCAAGTGAGACTTCCCCTCTTACCTCTAGGATAATTTCAATGGAGTATCCTAATCCCTTTTAAAGACTTTGCCACATGCAATCCATGGACTCTAAAACCATGGGCTATCAAAAGACATGTGCTCGAAACCAGGTCTCTTGACCTAACTCCCCTCCCCTTTTCCCATGACCAAAACCAACCAAACTTCAAAGTTAGAGTATCTGGGAATACCACATGCTCCCCCTATCACCTAGGTCTATGTCTATACTTTACTAGTTAAATTTCAAACCCAAGGTACACAGGCCTAACTAGGTCTTACAGTTGTATGTCTATTTACATATAATTAAAAGAAAATTGATCAACTCCACCTTGAAATTTACATTCGCCAAACTGCCAAACTTAGCATACGAGAGAACTCTCACTCTCCATGGTCCAAGATTCACTCCACCACCCCTCATTGCCCCTTGCATTGAACCCAATTCTTCCTATTGCAACCAATCTTCCCAATCACCAAGCTCATCTTCGACTCGATCCCTGTCTCCATTCACAACAGGGTTACACGATCTTTTCTCACAAGTTCCCTACCGAAGCAAAATTCCAATTGTTCTTGGCCTATGTGAGTAGTATCAAGTATTTGGAGATCAACATCATTGTCCTAATACCTATACAGTTCTTGCATAGTTCTTCACCTGCATCAAATTGTCCCCCCATTAGAATTAACTTTGCTCGAGTTTCCAAAATTAAGGCCTTCAACAGAGTGACATACTTCTAGACACACTCATCCACATGATAATGTGAATGAGCCCCCCTTTTACAACACAAAGATCTGTCACACCAATCCTCAATCTATGCCACAAAGGATTTCTCTAGTTCCTCTAGTACAACGGTGCACAACCTTAGGATCTCCATGGCAGCAGGACATAGAGAAGATATTGTAAAGACACAAATTGCAAGTGGAAGAAAAAAATCAACTCCATCACTTTGAATTATACAATCGTTGGATCGTTCTCAAATCTAAATAAAAGGAAGCAGGCTGCCCAAAAATGTCCAGGGTGGATAGAAAAAATTCCCTTCTTCCTAATCCATTGGACCATAGATTTTGATTAAAGTTCATTCTATTTCTGGTCTTATTGCATGTATTTGAACCCGCATAACTACATGTTCATTTCAATAACCATGAACTATCTCTCTTTGATGCTTGACTAGGTTGACAACCGGTGACTTAGGTCACTCACTACTTGCACTTGCTAGACCGACCCGCTTGACGGTTTGGGCTCCTACTTGTATGATGGTTCAGGCTCCTTCTTGTATGCCAGTTTGGGCTCCTTCTTGTAAAATGGTTCGAGCTCCTGCTTGCACGACGGTTCGAGATCCTGCTTACAATACAACATTTCATGAGGATGGCATCGCTAAGCCCAATCGACATCCATAGGACATCAACGTCAAACCCCTTTTGCTTCAGGCCATCCTGCACTTGGGAACACTCATCTATACATCCCACACCATTTGCATTCCATTCACCTCTGGTTCGACCCTACTCCTCTCTCACACGGCTAAGCATGAAATATTCTATGTGGTTTCTTCCTTTTCTCTGATATCGTTTGTTGGAACATGGTCTGCAAACAAAATTCATGAACAAATACAAAAATAGATAAATATAAAACATCACAGACAACAGAGATGAATAGATGGAAATGGTATTCTTTATTTCTCAATCATTGGATAAATGAATACAAATCTCAAGAAGCTCCTCACAGGATTCTACATTTAACCGGGAAAAATCTCAAGTGTTTCCAAGCATACAAAATGCTTGAGGAACCTTCAAATTGTAACTGCAAGGCTATGTGTTGTCACAGCCCAACAAATTATTCAACATGATCATAGGTGTCCTTTTGTGCGTTCATATGTGATCTAGTTGCAAGGGATTAAAATTGATCCCATCATAGTATGTCAAAAGGATCCCAACACATTCCAAAAATGCCAATTTTATCCATTTTCAAAGAAGTGCAAACTGTGTATTAAAATTTCATAAGAAAGGTTATTTTTCAAAATGTCTTTGATGAGTGACACAACCATGGATAAATTTGAGTAACACGTCTATAGATAACTTTTTTCAAGTTTTGAAGGACTCATAAATCACCGTCCTAACTCTGTTCATAGTAAATGCATTATACAACATAACATTTTAATATTAATGATGAAAATAAGTAATGTCTTGCAAATCAAACGACCTCCCTTTCACACTATATTGGTTCTGTAATTTTTAGATAGAGAGAAAAAATATGTATGAGCAAGATCTAGATATCATATTAGATTTGAATGAAAAATTAATAAATGTTGAACTTAATTTCTTCTTGCAATTTGTTTTTATTGTGAGGGGGCGTTATTTACTCCAGAACAGTGTTATTGTATCATACCAACTTGCATTAATGTGATGGAAAAGTAAAGTTATATTCCATATATATATATATATATTAATATACCTATCTATTTTCTTGAACCATCCATGGCATCACTAAAATTGTGGTGGTATTTTCATAATTAATTCTCTACACTTGATCCAAATTGGATCCTCACCTAAAATATTTTGTAAAATTGTAATAAACGTGTACTTATTATTTTTATTCGATTTTGTTTTTTTTTGGAAAAATGGGAAGTGGAAATGAACCATGTGATGGTTGTCCTGCCAAAGACATCACATTAAAAGAATGAAGGTTATAGCAAAGAGGGAAATGGGAGAAGAAAAAAGAATTGGGAAAAAAAAATGCTTGAAGGAGCAGAAACAAGAGCTCGAAGGGAAGCATGCTCAAAGTCAATGGACAAAGGAGTTGAGAAGCCTGTCCACAATGAGCAAAGGTGTCTGGAAGCTATGGTTACCTGTTCTTTGAGTTTTCTTGTGAGTAACAATGAATGAGATGTTTTATCATGCATAGCTCACCTCCTCTTTGTAATGAATTCTCTTTGCATAATAAAATTGATTCTAGTTTCCCGTGTGTAATTCTCTCTATAATTTTGTACATAATTGTTGACTTGGTTCACATTTGATAGATTGGGAATTGTGTGAACTCTAAAAAAGGGGAAAAAAAGATATTGCATTGTTGCAGGCACAATTGACTGGTAACCCAACTCACCACGACATTAAAATCCTTGTATTTGTCTCATCCCTGTTTGTGGGCATTTATCATCAACTACAATGATTTCTAGTTTATGGGGATTGATAGTTGAACCAAGAGTTTGGTTTCTCCTTAATAAAAATGCTATCCGTTTAAAACCTTGTGGGCGAATTGTTGATCATCCCTTGCGTTCTGTACAAGATATCTAGATTACAAAGTGTCCTCGACTTGTAAAACGCCCATACTCAGCCCACATGATTTGGAAAATGTGTCCAGAAGACCATATGCAATATTGATTCATCTGAGGATCATTGGGGAGGATTTGCTTGTGTTCTCATCCTCCAATGATGTATTTCTAAGGTCTAAATGTTCTTGGGTTTTAACAACATATTTTTCTTTTACCCTTTGAAAGGGCATAGAGCCTTAACTATTTTGTAGAGATTTATATATGAGGAGGGGAATTAGTCTTGAATACTCTTCAAACTATGAAGATATGCAAGAAAAAGGAGTTGGGGATCAAACAAAATAAGCATTCAATCAATTTCATTCTTTTATTTTTAAAATATTAACTTTTTCAAATTGCACATCAACCAATTGTTTTGATGTGATGGCCAGAGAATTATATTCAACATTCTCATACAGATGCTACACTTCAAATTGTAACTGGGCCTACATTCAGAGTGTTGTTTATAGCTTGGCGTTGATCCTTTACATAGAAAAAATAAATTGAATTTTACAGAAGTATATGTATTGATGAAAGATATGGGCTATAGGCCCACCGTTTATGGATAATATAGTATCAGAGCAGGTTCTGAACTCTTGGAGAACATTTGCATTCTAAACACCCACAACCAATACCATATTAGTGAACAAACATTGCTTACATGCCTACATAGAAGTAGAATATAACCCATGGCAAGGAGTCCTCATGAAGAACATGAAAGGGAAGATTCGAAGGTCATATTTGCTCAGCTATAGAAAGACATTGCTACACTAACATAAATGGTAATACAATTGATAGTAATGAAGGGTAATGCAATCAACACCATAATGAAATCAAGCCTAGTAAACTCACATTTTAAGACCCTTCCTCAAGAGACTTTTTGTAACTTTGAAAAGAACACTAGAGGCATTGCTTCCAAGCTCACGAGGAAAACGTGATATGATGGCCAAGGTCTAGGAAAGAATGGCCAAGGGATTCTGATCTCAATTGCAACTCAATATATGAACAAACATGGAGGACTAGGGTTCAGTGGGAAAGAAGCCAACACAAGTACAACTCAAACCACTTATGTGAAGGAAATAAGAACTAGAAAAGAAGTCACTCTTGTGGAGGAAAAGGAAACTGGAGAAGGAGTGTGTAGCAAGCCATGAAAACACACTTGTATAATATTGGAAGAGGAAAGAAAAGATATTATCTTTCCATCCATATTTGCTCCAATTCTTTGGGAACTAAGCAACCAAGCTAGAAAACATCAAAGACCAAAAATGTATGGCTTAGTTTTTTTTGTTGCAAGAAAATTGGTCATAAGGCTAACGATTTTTGGAACTCTAGAAGGCCAAGTAACTCATGCAGTAATTCTTGCCAGTACTTCATATTGGCTGGACATTGGGAGGCCAAATTTTGGAGGCTTCACCCAGAACTCCATCTGAGAAACCAAACAACCAAGAAGAAGTATTGGAGAGTCATGGTCAATGGGAAAGAGGAGTTTTTTTCACTTTCATCCCAATGAGAAATGGTTTTCCAATGACCTATTGCAGTAGTGAATGTCATCTACAACCATGAAAAGGACAACATGGTTATTCCAAAGGCAACTCCTACTCAACTCCTACCTTCCATCCTACAATGGAGGCATCCTTTCTTTGAGATTTGTTGGAGTCTTCTTGATTATAGGAGAAGAAGAAGATTGAGGAGTTGAATCTTTTGGGGACCAAAATCCTATGAATGGGGAGGTGTGATTTGAATTAGATCCTCTCCCAAAACATTTTGTAAAATTGTAAATAACTTGTACTTGTTTTTTTATCATGTTTTGTATTTTTTTGGAAAAATCAAAAGTGGAAGCCAACCATGTGACTATTGGCCTTCGAAAGGGAGCACATTAAAAGAATGAAGGCTATAGTGAAGAGGTAAATGGAAAACAATAAGAGAATTGGGAAAAAAAACACTTGAAGGAGCATAAACAAGAGCTTGAAGGGAAACCAACTCGAAGTTGATGGATGAAGGATTTTAGAAGCCTGTCCATACTAAGATAAGGTGTTCGAAAGACATGGTTACTTGCAGTTTGAGTTTGCTTGTCAATGATAATATATGAGATGTTTGATCATGCATAGCTCACCACCTCTTTGTAATGAATTCTCTGTACATAAAAAAAATGGTTGTAGTTTCTTGTGTGTAATTCTCTGTGTAATTTTGCACATAATTGCTGACTTGGTTCTAATTTGATAGATTGGGAATCATGTGAGCTTTGAAAAAAGAAAAGAAAAAAAGATATTGCATTGCTGCAGGAATAATTGAATGGTAACCCAACTCACCACAACATTAAAATCCTTGTATTTGTCTCATCCCTTTTTCCTGGCATTCATCATCAACTACAACTATTTCTAGTTTATGGGAATCAATGGTTGAGCCAAGAGTTTGGTTTCTCCTTAATAAAAATTATATCAATTTAAAATCTCGTGGGAAAATTGTTCACCATCGCTTGCGTTCCATACAAAACATCTAGACTATAAAGCATCCTTAGCTCGTAAAACTCCCATACTCAGCCCACATAATTTGGAAATGCGTCCAGAAGATTGTAAACAACATTGCTTAACCTGGGGATTGTTGGGGAGGATTTCCTTGTTTTCTCATCCTCCAATGATGTATTTCCAAGGTATGAATGTTCTTGGGTTTTAACAACACGTTTTTATTTTACCCTTTGACAGGGTGCAAATTTTTAACTATTTTGCAGAGATTTATATACGAGGAGGGGACTTAGTCTTGAATACTCTTCAAGCTCTAAATATTTGCAAGAAAAAGGAGCTAGGGATCAAACAAAATAAGCATTCCTTCAATTTCATGCTTTGATTTTTTAAATATTAACTTTTTCTAATTGTACATCGAGAAATTGCTTTGATACGATGGGAAAAGCATCATATTCAACATTCTAATACACATGTTGCACTTCAAATTGTAATTGTGTCCCTGGGAACATTTAGGGATAAGAGATAAGGTTTTAACCACGTCTTCACCCCATGGAAGCATGACACATGGAAGAGGTGTAAAGACCCTCATTTTAGAAGCATACCATATGGAATAGGGGTCCCATATTATAGTCAATGGGTTGATGTCATGGGATAAATCATTGGGGTGATAGTTACACTAAGACACAAGTAGGTTTTTTACTATTGATTTAATGGGATTTAGATTGATGATCCAAAACCAATATTGAGACTTTATTAGAAAATAATAGTGCATATCTTACTGTCCCAGGGTTGAATTTTCAACACCTTCCAAATAACATATGTTGCCAACCTAAGATGGAAAAAAAAGGAGTAGCATGCACCTTAACATCCTAGGGTAAGGTGTTTCCAACTGTATTCACGCTACATGAACTAAAGGGCCATTGAAAGAGGATATTTAGAAGGTTGGAGCTACATGTTTGACTATGGTGAATGTGAGTTGGAAGATGACTCTAACATCCCCAGTTCTGCTCAGAGGCCATGTCACATCAAAATTTGAGCTCTGATACCACATTGTGAAGTATCCAACCTCCTAGTTGAGTCTCATTACCACATTATAAAGTCTCCACCACCACAAATTCACTATATAAATCTCTTATATCAATTCTTTCTTCTGTGGAAGCAACTCGTTGAAACCAACAACACACAAGCCTGGCCTTGTGCTATGCACCGCTATGTTTTCCTAGTGCATGCAACCGATCTTGTATTGCATGGAACAACTATGTCTTAGCAAATATACACGCTCAACCGTCATTGTGTCGGCCACATCAACTATCCCTCAACATGCATTGCATTTCTAGCTTCGCGCTAGAACCCATACAATTACTGTTGAAGTTACTTAAGAATATAATGACTATAACAATGAAAATAACTCATAATACAAGTATGCGTGCAACCATTCATATGCCACATGTGGGATTTGTCCCATTCAAGCGCACAAACTTATACCACTTTGTGTGTGTGATGATTCAATCCTTGCCTCATAATTCCATAACCGTTACCACATAATTATCTAATAAGAAACACTTAATAACTACCACGCTTTACATCTGCAACAATTATGTAGAACTAACAATATATACACAACCTAGCATAACTATGTATCAATTCCATAAACATCAATATCATAAGTAATCACAAGTTGAACAATATATAAACACATATGAGCTTGTCATAGTCCATGCCATGCATATGCAACAAACATGCAATTATACAACATATATAATCCATGCACAAACACATATATACAACCGTATCACATAGTATATTTAACATGTATATGCACATTACTCAAAGAATAATACACATAATAAGACACTTATCTTTTGTTGTAATACACCAACTGCGCAGAGACCTCAGGCGTTCCTCCCAACCATAGACTCTATCACTCAAAAACTCTCAACAACAAGTCACCCCCGAGTCGGGGATAAAAATCCACCTGGGAAAAGGATTCCTAAGCCAAGATATGGTCTGTCCATAATAAAAAAACTCAGAAAAAGGTGTCAACCCAAAAAAGAGACTACAATCCCTCATTCCCCACATGCTTGTCCCACCCCAGGAAGCGTGTCCTTTCTCTACTCAACAATACTTTGGTTGCCCCACTTCCCTTCTAGGGCTTCAACAACAGGCCATACAGGATGTCTTAGGGCCCTGTAACTGCAACCGAGCACCTTGGGAAAGGAATTCCCAGTATCTCTCTCGCTTGGAGAGAAAGCTCACAGGCCTAAAAACCCTCTTCTTTGACAAACACAGGCCTGGAAACCCACTTCTTCAATAGAAGATGGGTCTGACAACCCACCTACTCAATCACACATGGAACTGCCAACCTGCCTCTTCAATCTCTCACAGATCTTCCCAAGAACATGGTTATGTGATGCCAGTAAGTAACAACCAGATACAGATGCCTTCCAGAGGAAAGTTGGTTTGCATGATGAAGGAATGAGTGAATCCCCCCCCCAAATACACTAAGGCCCAACAATATATTTGCATGATTATAACTAGACACTTGTCACCTTAAGAGCTAACTTAGCTCCACTTGGTGACCCATTCCCATTCCTTAAGAACTTAGGATAAATACATATCCCATAAATATACTTTTGGAAATATTATTAAAATATTCCCTTTAAGCTTCAGACCCCTTTCCCATTCTAGTGGAGTTTATCCCCTTGTCTCTTTTCATCTGATTGGTCTGCGTAGAGTGATCATATGCTTTATTAATAACAAAGTACCGACTTAACGAGAATTGTGACCTCAAAACGATAACTCTAGGCCTTAAAACCCATATTTTTGTATAAAAAACATGAAAAACAACCCCCAAATCAAAAGGTGTTGCTATCGGTATCACCATTTTTCTAATTGAGTAAAAAACACAACTTTTTTCAAACATGGCCTTAAAAAATCAAATAGTTGCTCATAAAAACCTTAAAATCAACACCTAAATAAAAAAGTGACGCTACCTAAAGAAAAATGTTTTTTCTAAATGTTAAAATTATAGCTAATTACAACCTAATTGAAACTCTGGTCTTGACAACAAATCCCTATGCAAATAAAAAACCCAAAATTGGACCATAAATGACACTTGAAAATTTAATTACTAACTTTTTTTTTTTAATTTACATTATAAATAAATAAAGAGAAAGTAAAAAATCTTCACAATTTTTTTTTTAAATGAAGAAGAAAACACATTAAAAAACTATATTCAAAACCCAAATTAAAAAAA